>OZ023205.1:63917233-64022233 GCA_963995525.1 Escarpia spicata | reverse complement strand
CCCAGGGAGATCATATTTAGGGTTAGGTATTTTATGCTGGAGGGGTTTCAGTATATAATAAAAAATAGCATGAAAGCGTAATGTTTCTTGTTTATGATTTAGAACCAAATGAAAACAATTAAGAAAGAGGAACATTATCAAGCGTACAACGTTGCACTGCCTGTGTAGCGTTGTGCCATGCAACACCGATCAGTACGTTTAAACGTTGTGCCCCATATCATAATTTTAAAATAATCAATGCATTGAGCATATGGCGTACGTGTACAGACGCCGCGCTCCAAATATATTCTTTCACTTGGTGACATCATTGCATGCATACATGCAAACTCCCCAGCATTTCCAGGAGTCTCCTAGATTCTGGATGTATCTCTCGGATTATAATAATATTGCTGAGGCGCCATCTGCAGAACAGTAGTCGGCGGAAATATAATTATTTTTTACGAAAGCCATCTTATCAACTCAATATTTATATGATTATGAAGAACATCAATTCATTATCGTTTTACGGAATGACAAACCCTGTAGGAGGTCTACGCAAAATCGCCAAAGCAATATTAGGAGAACATTACTATTAGTCTCATCGGCAGGAAACGAACGATGATGTCAAGCAAGTCATCGAAACAGACCTAACTAAGCCGCTCAATTAACAATAATACGACAACTATAATACATAATCAATAATACATGTATGCCAAATAAATCACTTAAGCAAGTCATTAGAATCATTTATCTATTTGACATGTTCACACGTAATTGTTACACGATGCAATGTCACTCTTCGTCAATATCCATAGCAAAAAGACACATATCAATATCAAGAACATTACCATAGTTCAGCAAGAAATGCTTGAAACAGCAAACCACAGATCCAGAAACGCATAAGCCGAAATTACGGAAGTAATATATAAGGGAAGAAGGGTAGATGCTAAGTGAACAAAGACACACCATATGAACACATTTAGCGGTGCCTTCGTTTCGAAAACTATAAGATAATATAAACCGTAGAAAAGTGCATCAATCAAGACATAGTCTATTTTATTGATGCACAACTTTCCAATGGCTCGTTGATGTGCATGTCTAGCAAAAGTCATATATTTGTGCAAAATGGGAAAGATAAAACTAGTCATTTACGTCACAACATATCGCATACATTTCAGTTATTGCCTCGGCAACTGACAGGTATCACGCATTAATATTCTTACAATGCGACCACCAAAACATCACACGTTATCAACCACGAGAGAGGGCTGGCACGTTGGATACATATACTACTACCGATGTATATCCATCAACGCAAACAACGCTCGTCATAATATTGTATAAAGCTGATTACGTAGAACCTCGTTTTGCCGGCCGGTACGCAAAGTTTAACTTGGAAAATAGGTATAGTTTAACAACATTGATGCCTTTGGGCTTTTATTACATGGACATATTTATTGTCATCGTCACGACAGCGGGTAACTTGTTTGCATCGTGTACAATAACATTTATGTCGATTTGCTGTCACTTAACATAGTGCAATGTTGATGTTCTCCTCGTCGTTCCCTGTCTTCAGGGGTGAGGCTCGCTTGGATACATCGACATTTTCTTTCTCTTCCTCCTCATTGCATTTGCACTATTTTCTCTACCACACTTCTCCATTCGTCTCGGTCTTTTGTTCTTTTAATCCATTCTCCTTTCCATCCCTCCAGGTCTTTCTTCACGCAATCCTCCCACTTCAGTTTCGGTCGCCCTCGCCTTCTTTTTACCTACACTCTCCGGGCATCTGCTTTCTGTGCCATCCGTTCTTCTCCCATTCGCGCCACATGTCCTGCCCAGTTCAACCGACTTCTGACCAACTTCTTCTTGAAACTTTCTTTCACACCAACATCCTCCCTCAGCTCTTCCACTCTTCGCTTATTTATTCTCGTTACCCCCGTAATTCTCCTAATCCAGTTGTTTTCGCACACTTGTACCCTCTCCTGTTGTTTCTCTGTCATTGCTATAGTCTCTAGGCCATACAGGTAGACTGGTGTCACACATGTGCATAGTACCTTTCCCTTGAGTTGCCACGATACGTGCCTGTCTCCCATCACACCTTCTAAGTTCCTCCATGCTTTCGCTATCTCCACATACCGCTCCGCCCAGGTATACAACACTATCTCTTTGTTTTAGTTTCTTCCCCTCCGGTTGTATTTCCAGTTCTTTGCTTTGTTGCCCAACCGATGAGACACACGTCCCACCAGATGAACCTGTCCCGTCTACAAGCAACAAGGTGTGCAACAAAGAGAAACCACTGGCTCGTAAGGTTTCCGACACTCCTTCTGTTGATACGGTTCCAGCAGTTGCCATGGTGCAGCTTAAGCGCAAAATAAAGAAACGCAACAAGAGTGTAGAAGAAGATTTAAAGGTTCTCAACAACATGGCGGGTACGATGGAAATCATGGCGAACGTTATGTCTTGGAAAGACCGCCCTACTCGCGTCGAGGAGCCCAAAACAAGTTGTGGACTGAGTAGCTGTTAACAAAACTAGAAAAAATGCAATCTGATGATGCTGAGGATTTTATGCTCGAGGTGGACACTATGGCTTGTCTTTTGATACAAAAACACAACTAAAGAACTGACCAAGAAACGAGGGTTTATTAGTGTCATTCATGAGGTAGTTACTAGTCATGTAGTTGGTGACACAATACGTAGAGATTGGGTACATTCCAATGATACATTCCTGTGTACAAAAATAGCAGTATATGTCCTCAGACTAGGCACCACGTTCTTGGATAAATTTCTTTGTTCTGTTCCGGAAACAATGTCTTTATCAGGGTGCACTGTTTCCTGAGACAACTCTACTGCCGCTTTGCTGCCTGATACTGCCAGGAAACCTCACCTTCTGCAGTAAGGAAGTAATCTGCTAGAGTTGCGAGCAATTTCAGGATCCAAATTGCGCAATCCTGCATTTCCATCGCGCCAATTCCCGAGTACTGTGTCATGGTTGTCGTTGTCGTGGTCTACAAGAGGTGTAGGCAGGTACAGCTCGAAGCACTTCTCCCTCAAGAAGTTGTGCAGGGTACACGCGGCAAGAACGACAGTGTCTGTTGTGTCAGGGTGAAGTTCGATGGTCCTGTGAAATATGCGGAAACGACTACAGAGAATCCCAAAGGTGTTCTCGACGCACAGCCGTGGACGCGACAGGCGGTAATTAAAATTCGCTGCCTGCGTGTTAGGCCTGCGCAGGGGAACGGCCGCTTGCACCTTGGCTTAATCATCCGCGACAAACACATGGTCGAAATCTCCATCCATTCCCTCTACTGGCGCTGGTTTTGGAATGTCCAGTGGGTTGTCTGTGTTCTGCAGCTGTGCCACAAGCGTAGTCTTTCCCCTGACCCCGGCATCTGCCGCCTTACCTTCGGCCCCCACGTCAACAAAAATAAACCTGTAGTTATAGTATATTACAGCCATGAGCACAACTGAAAAAAAATGGTTGTAATTGTAAAAGAAAGAGCCGCTGGAAGGGGATGCATTTATCTGACATGGTTCCCTCCCAAGTAATGGGGGAAATTCAAGCGCTGCTGGAATCCTTCAGCGATTGCAGACCACTCTGCAGCAGTTAAGGGAGTATGTAGAAGAAAGTGGTTTTTCCCTAACTATTTGTATGAATTACAGAACAAATTAAGACAAAATTAAATGAATTTATATAAATATATATTTTTAATGAGCTATTTACTTTGATATATTACAGAAATATTTTGGGAATGTTTTCCTTTTTTCTGTTGCAAAAGAGAGAAAGAAGGAGGAAAAAATCGCATGCAAAGTTAAACAAACTCACTTTCATGTACTGGTCGTGTAGACAGTCGACAATGGCGGACAGAGGTCAAACCCATGCGAAACTGTTGCGACAGAGTAAGAATGCCGTCCCCTACAAAAGAAAACAACTCGTTTTCTTGAAACGCCTTTTCAATTACAAACACAGACGTGTTTGTCAGCAATGTTCTCCTGATATATGAGAAAACCCTAAATATATTTTGGGGGGTGTTAGATGGAGTTTATTGAGTTATAACGCGCAACACTGTTTGGGTAATTTTAAAAAATCAAACCAAATATTCTCATCAGATAGAAAGGCCAGCACGGAGGACACACAGCGGCAGACGTGTTAAGTATAAAACAATAACCAATAAATGGTATCGATTTAACAGCAAATAATGCATTAAAAAAAATTATGTTGTATGCGCCCCTGCCACATACACCTTTCTGTGCAAAGCAACGATACAAGACCAATGTTGATTGAAACAGGCCAACTTAATGACATTTATTCACTAACACATATTAAACCACACCATATATACATAAAACCACACCATATATACATACATCAATACACAGCAAGCATGCCGTCCCCAACAGCATTGTTAAGCAATACCTACAATTTCTAAGCATATAACTTCCGAGACATCTACTTACTAACATGACTAACTACATGACTGCACTATAATTACCACTACCACCGTAACGGTGGGGGTCACTCCGCCCTTATAGTGAAAGCGCCAATTAAAAAGCTTCTGAACCAACAAGTAAAGTGATATAGGGAGGAGGGTGGGCAAAACAAAGATACTAAATATAACTAAATCGACATCAAAACTCAAACAGAATGTTGGTGATTGGCGAGCCAATATGATACACTAAATCAAACCAAACCAGAGAGTGAGGCTGGATTTCCTTTGTGGCTGGCCTTTATAGCCCCTATCACTCCTTTACATATTCCTCCGCGTTGTTCTCAGCTTGATCACTAGGGAACTCCAGGCCTCTCTACTAGAGGGCGCTACCATTTGCCCCTTTACTACTATCAATATTGCATCGCTGCCTCACACAAAATCAATGTATGCGCCCCTGCCACATACACCTTTCTGTGCAAAGCAACGATACAAGACCAATGTTGATTGAAACAGGCCAACTTAATGACATTTATTCACTAACACATATTAAACAACACCATATATACATAAAACCACACCATATATACATACATCAATACACAGCAAGCATGCCGTCCCCAACAGCATTGTTAAGCAATACCTACAATTTCTAAGCATATAACTTCCGAGACATCTACTTACTAACATGACTAACTACATGACTGCACTATAATTACCACTACCACCGTAACGGTGGGGGTCACTCCGCCACCAGGTTACCCAACATCCAATGTAACCGACCCCCACCTACCTCTATACCAAAACCTAGCTACCCTCCTAACTAATAACTCTGCCCCTGTCAGAGTTACACTTATAGCTAACCTCCTGCAAACCACGATACAACCAAGAACTCCGCCCCTGACAGAGCCCCAAATCAATATCCTGTATCTGCAAGAATCTGAATCCTGACCCAGCACCCCAAAATATCACCAAGGGCTCCGCCCCTGACAGAGCCCCCAATATCCATTCTGGAACACTTGAATCAGAATCCCTTTCACCTAGCCTTCATTACCCCTTCACTTACTTAACTACCTTGCCACATGCGACCTGCTTTTAATCACCCATACCGAATACCAACATATATTGCAATATAACACCAAGTGCTCCGCCCCTGCTAGAACCCCCAATGTATATCCCGAACCCTGACCATAGACTAGACTTTGCAAAAATCTTTACGTTATGCTATACGTAGACATACCTAACTTAAAACAAAGCTTGGCAGAACCCTCCATGGACTTGGAACAATTTTATACCTCCTTCATGATATACGGATATATTTCTTGAATGCATCTGATGCCCATCTACCGGCTGCCCTAATTTGCGCATCAGACTCACCCCGCAGCGCTGCTGATGTCGCAGCCCCGATTCTAAAACTGTGGCCCTTAAAAACTGTGCTACTGAGGCCACAGAATACTAGCAGACGTCTGAACAATCCATCAAACTCTCTTCGCAACATAGACCTCCCATCTGTATGTGCGAAGAACGTACCTTGCGTTACCCCTCTAACTTGTTGAAACTCTCTGACTATCTTAGCTGCGTGAATGGAAGTGCCAAGAGAACACCCCCCGTCAATCTGCACATACTGGGGACCTTGTCTGCCACTATTCTTAAAATGCCTGAACGCAACTGTTATTACTTCACCACTGACTGTAACGTCCTGGACCTGTAGACAACCTTGCACTACCTTGCTAGAACGAGGGACCATCTCCCCTACCCTCAAGTATGCTTTGAAAGCTAGAACCATCATGGCTCGCATCATCAGACCTTGATAGTGCGAAGTAATTACCGAAGGCACCGCGTTAACTAGTTGGATGAGTATTGGCATAGTTACAGGCAATCTCACATCTGGCACTGCTCTTAAGTTCTGAGCCCCTGTCAAGAGTTTAGATATTATGAAATTCTTTCCAGGGTCCTGGAAACCATTGATCTTATGAAAATATGAGATGGCCGACACAGTGGACACGATAGATGCTGGGGCGAAACCTGTGTTATGCAAATGTGCTATGAAGACCATCATACTTGGGACCGAAATTGGCAAAATGGGAACTAAGTTTACCGACTGCAAAAACCCTACCAGCTTTGTCCAAGCCCTCCCATATTGTACTCTGGATGATGGAGCTAATGATGCTTGCAATAATACCTCTACAGTGTCATGAAGGCCGCCGGGGAGATGTGGAATGGCAACGTGGTCGGCTCGTGATTGGCCCATGGTGCCAGCTTGTGAAATTCGTCGATCTGAGAACGGGACAATTTGTCAGCAAGTGTATTGTCCCGACCTGGCACATGTCGGGCTGTAAAATTAATATTCAAACGCAAGCATGTTAAAATCAACTTACGAAGTAACACCATTACTGATGTTTCTTTGGATGATTGTTTGTTGAGCACTGAGACTAAAGATTCATTGTCCGTAAAAAAACAGACACTACTGTTTGCCCAGGCCTCCCCCCACATCTCCACGGCAGCCATAATGGGATATAACTCTAATACTGTAATGTTGTGAGCTTGCCAAGAGACGGGCCATTCACCACAAAACCATTCCGGCCCACATACTGCCCCATACCCTATGCCCCCCGATGCATCCGTGAACAACTGCAGATAATCTCCTGTGAGAAACTCATCGTTTATAAAAAAAGACCTGCCATTAAAATTATCAAGAAATTCCAGCCAGACCAACATATCCAACTTGACCTGCCTTGTCAGCCTAACGTGGTGATTAGGCTTGCTTAATCCAAGAGTTAAATCGATCATTCTTCTTAAAAAGGCCCTTGCAAAACGCAATATACAGCACATGAAACTGAGTAACCCTATCAGAGATTCTAACTCCCTGAGTGTGACCTTGAGCTTACCAAGAAATGACTGTAACAATGACCTGGCCTTTTCCAACTTGTCTTCTGGCAAGCGGGCCTCCATTGACACTGTATCGAGAGTAATACCTAGAAATTGTATTTCCGTACATGAGCCAACTGTCTTATCTGGTGCTAATGGAACCCCTAGCTCTCTACACATATGCATGAATGCTTTCAAATCCCTTTGACATTTCCCCGTGGACTCCGCTAACAACAGAAAGTCATCCAGCACATGAATTACCTTTGTCAAACCTAGTTTCTCTTCAGCCACCCACTCTAATGCTGTGCTGAAAGCTTCAAAGATAGCACACGAACTAGCACAACCCATTGGCAGGACCGCGTCCATGTAAAATTTATCCTTCCAACAGAAACCTAGCAAAGGTCGGTCTTTCGAAGCTACCGGAATTATCCTGAATGCAGATTCGATATCTACCTTAGCCATAAACACGATATTGGTGGCCTGCTTAATAAAGGAAATAGCATCCTGGATTGTTGCGTATTGAACCGTGCTAAATTCACTGGGTATGTAGTCATTAACAGACGAGCCTTCTGGGTAAGATAAGTTATGTATCATACGAAATTCTCCTGGTAATTTTTTAGGCACTACACCAAGGGGGGACACTCTAAACCTGGGGTCATCCGGAAGTATGTCAAATGGACCCAAAACTCGCTGTAACGATAATTCTTTCTGCAACTTCATATCTATTACCTGTTCCAGGTCAGAGGTGAATACCCAAATGGTCGGTACGTAAAGTATGCCTTTCGCCAGGACTTTGTACTATGGACGTATCCATAGCACTTGCCACCATTCCACAAGTCACTGAAGTATGATTGAGCTCAGTTCTGTCATTCTGCTTTGCCAAAAACGAATGTGTCACGTCGCTTGTTATAAGACCAGTAAATATAACATGCAATAGTATATTAGCCTGATACATTTAATTACTTATATCATGTACCTATGTAGAATTTAACTGACATTAAACTGGTATGAAACTTCATTATTTAGTTTATTATGAGAATGGATATTCTTTTAAGACAGAAAGAAAGTCAAAGAAAAATATAAACATAAACATTTAGATAAATACATAAGTCACAACAAAGAAAATACAATGTTATACTTTAATGTTTAGTGATTTTGTATTATAATATGCATAGCAATGCTAATCACCCAAGGTTGTATCTCCGATTTTTTTAGAAGATCGTAATGTGTCTCAGTGCAAAAAGATTGCAACTGCATATATGAGCTATTTTACCGTATTATGTACGTATTATGCACACATCAAATAAAACATATCTGGGACATCTATATGCACACCCACTGATTAAATTATATGTCACTTATTTAAAACTATGTGACTCATTTTTTAAATATTTCGCTTCTCATAAACAATTGGCAAAATGCAGTTACAACCTTGTTGAACTGATGCAACGAATGAACAAAAGTAACGATCATGTAACATACACGTGGTGATAATCTATCTTCGTACTTCATCAAGTGTGACACATTTACACCAATGGGATCCCACAATAACAGTATCAATGGCGTATTCCCAGAACTAGGTGATTATTGAAATTGTACCCTGGTCATTACTGTAGCTACCATCCAAACAAGTGTAAAACATTGCGTTAATGCAAGCAAGTAGATAAAAAACGGTTGTACTCATCCAGGGATACGTCGACAACTATTAGCACCATAGCTTAATTTTTATCGACATAAGAGCGTATTATTTGTATGTTTCTGTAGCGTATTGAGAATGTATGACAAATGAATGCAGATTAGTATTACCATAATAACACTAATGGTAGCACTGTATCGTTCATACAAAACATTTAAACCACATTTACCGAGTTAGTTTCACATCGTCAAGACTGCATGCAAGCACTGCACGCTAGACCACTGCTTCTTTTGAAGCCCCACGTGTCAGTTTGTTCTATCCTTGAGGCATACCGATCCATATATTACCAAATAAATTAGTATTCTGTAAGTCGCCCATAACGTATTAGGCGAAATAGTGACGAACTCCTTGTTTACATGAATGAGCATCTTGTAACCAACGAACTCCTAAAAAACTAAATCACAAAGGTATGTAATTTAAAACTCGAGCCACTCGCCAGAGACACGGTTCCACATGTTGATGTTATTTCTTAATATGCTTTCACAATGTGTCCAGATGAACCGTTCTAATAAGTTTTTGAAAGATCTGGGATAGTTTAACTTCAATTGCTTCTTCACACGTCATAACTGTTGTAAGAATA
Source organism: Escarpia spicata (assembly GCA_963995525.1). Taxonomy (NCBI): domain Eukaryota; kingdom Metazoa; phylum Annelida; class Polychaeta; order Sabellida; family Siboglinidae; genus Escarpia; species Escarpia spicata. The sequence goes on along the minus strand of OZ023205.1, from coordinate 64,012,686 downwards.
GTCACGACTACAACCATGCTACTCTGTGCTTTTCGCGAACATGGTTTATTAAATTATATCTTGAAATGTGTTCATTTATATCAGTCATCTATGCTCGCGTTTCCATCGAGTAATTTAAACAAACGGATATGCTGTAGTTTGTTGTGAAACACCAACAAGTATTGTAACTTGTCAATCAATCAAACGATATTTGACAGGATTCTTCTCCTTGTGACGAAAAAAGGCAAAGCGACAGGCACCGGTCGCTTCACAACGTACCAATAAAATACGACATTTGAGATCACATAATTTCACGAGGACGACGATCTTGACGGCTTCGTACAAAATTAATGTCACATTAGCCTGCAATCTATTTGGCTCGAGATTTTAAAGACGGCATAAACACAATATTGAACATTTGGGTTTGGATTTCACGCAATTATATATAGTTGTTTGGCTTTTAATCTTGCCTCATTATGATTGGCTTTTTATTTCCTCTCCGAAACAGGCACGTTTTTTATGAGGGAACATTGCTTCAACTCCCAAAAAAACATACATGAGATAGACACCTTGTAAAATGACCACATAAATTATCACGTAAATAGGGTGGCTCCTATGATAGCGACAATTGTGTCTTAATAGGAGTCACCGACCCCGATTGAATAAGCTATATGATTAATATCTATGGTACACCAATACCATAATAGCTGCACATGCGTTTGTATGTATTTTCCGAATAGTATGTTGAACATATAATGATATTCGTTTATGTATGTCTGCATAATGTTTATATTTGTTGTTTATTACAGCATAATTGATGTTCAAAAACCAATTAATTGTGTACCTATATGGGGTCAAATAAACGTTTTATGTTATGTTATGTTATGTGATGTTCAACTACTGTTCCCGCAACCGCTTCACAGAGCGGATATTATCAACGATCAGACGACGCCCGGTGCAAGATGGATGTTTAGGTGCACCTTGCCATTTTATCTTTGTATGAGTCATCGTTTCGTATGATAATTTCTACCCATAGATTTTTAATTTAACATGCCGCTTTTCCACTAACCACGGCAGATTTGCGAATTTTTTACGGCATTCTATCCTTTCTACAAATAAATGCAAACTTGAACCAATGTGAGCGGTACGGTTACCAACTAAAATAATGGCCAACGAATCATGAGACTGACACCGACTTTATTGTTTCCATCAATAGCAGAATACATGGCGTTGGAATAAAATAGTTAGATTACGCTTTAAAGGCAGCATGCCATGTCCTTTCGCATATAGAATAAAACAACAAGTACGAGGTATATATTAAAGTATTGTGTATTAGACGTTTTAAATTTTTTAAAGAAATCCACAGACGAACGTTTTAACACTTGTCAGAACTGTTAGATGATACATTTATATATTGTATATATTATTCATATTACGCTTTCATTAAAAACAATGTTGTTATCATCTAGTACAGCGCATGTTGTTGTTGCAGTCAATCATGACGTTCAATTTCACATTATCACATTTATGTTTAAAACATTTTTGATATGCTTTCCCTAGCGAGAGAGCTAGAATATCGAAGAGTGATTATATATGTTGATGTTTGCTAAATGTCTGTTCAATCTTTCCGATCTGTACTAAAGCTTCTAATGCTATCTATCTGATAATGTGTCATATATCGTATGCTTGTAATGTTATGGTTTTGCACGAAGTTGAACCGTTAGTGTCTGGCTATCCATTGCCTTTCAAACGTATCACAATATTTCAACCATTTTTCACAAGGATGACAGATGTACCTTCAAACTAATAATGAGTATCGGCTGCACATATTTTCGCAGGAAACGTTTTCTCACGGTGATTTGTACACTTTTATTGATGCAGTTCCATAACTGACGCGGGTTATCAGACTTAGTTATGACCATATTTGTATAATAATCTGATTAGGCTTTGGCCATTTGTCTGTTACAGAGGTGACACTGCTTAGTGCGACCTATCTAATGGCGAGCGCGATTTGCGCCAAACACGCTCTAAATAACCACGACGCCTTTTAGATAGTATAATTTCGGAAGTCATCCATTGAGCTGGTGGCCTTTCTGACACACATTTGGATTGAATAGGTGCATGTTTGTTAAGTAATGCATTGAGTACTTGACAAAACTGTTTATATATATATGTCAGATATATGCTTTTTTATCAGTGATAAGGTCGGATATAAGGATATCAGCCATTAAAGCTGTAGTGTCAATCCTATGAATGGTTATGTAAGACACATTGTGTTTCGACTCTAATGGGGTTATAGAAACGTTACCATTAGCAATGACAGTATGGTGGTCTGATAGGCCACCTGAAACAGTAGATACTTGCATATTATTACAAGTTGAACGGGTTATCAAGAGGTCAAGCCAACGTAAAATTCTAAACGAATAATTGCCAGATTTTCCAATATATCCTGAGTCTTCAAAGACATTTGCCGGATGTCCTGAAGGGCGATATATACAAACAAAGTATGAGGAGAAAGAAGAATCTGACATTTCAGCACAGATGGACTCAAAACTGGAGTATTCCGGGTTAGAATGTAATTTAACTTTGAACTGCTGTGATATAAGAAAGCCAACACCAGCTCCACGGCTGACTAAATGTGGTTGATATTGAAAGGTGTAACAAGAAGGGGAAACGTCAGCAATACATGCAGGTGTATCATGTGGTCTGAGCCAGGTCTCAGTTACAGCAAAATGTTTTATTTTATTTGAAATTAATAAATCACAAAGTGAGGCTGTCTTATATCATACAGATCGAACGTTTATAGTGGCCACCCGAATGTTTCGTCTAACAGCTGGCCCAGGATTGAGACTTACATCTCCTGCTAGTAATAACATTATTGCTAATTTCAATGTTGGCGTAGAGCGGGGGATTGGCAGTAACGTTATATTATAACAAACATTAAGACATGGCAAGCTATGCAAAATTGAAATTGAATGATATATTCTAGTGTGATTAGGAAAAGGCACAATAAAATGATTAGATGTCAATGGTTTGCATAACACAAAATAGTTATCCCTTACAGCAACAGAGCAAGACAAGCAGAAAACACCCAATACGAATAATGGTGACATAATTGTGTTAGACTACTATCATATTTAGTAAAAATTAATAGACTAAAACCGTATAATTATATATCATATAGATAATAAATAGTAAAGAATGTTAAGTCCAGAGCTAAGGCGTAAGTCTAAAACTAAATTATATTTACAAGATCAGTAGAGTCCCAATTTTAACAATAAAGCCTACGTTATTTAATTAGAAAATGTTGAACTGGTGCCAACTCCGGAAACTGAATTAAGACTTACAAGCCTATTAGGGGAGAGATAACTATTTATATTGATATTTATTAAAATTCACTCAGCAATAGGCTTAATGATATCACTTAATGGCAATGCCTTATAGTTCGCTACTCAACTGCACCATGATTCCGTTTTAAATACATGAAACAAAGGATAGCGAAATCCTACATTGAACAATTAACAATAGCAGTGGCAAGGCAGAAAGAAATCCATTGTGTAGTAAATTTATAGTTTGCTGTGGTTTGTTGATTTCTTGAAACGTTTCAATAGTTTACGCACCTCTTGATTGCCATGCACTATTGAATATATCACTGGTAGCGGGGTATAACGTCAACGCAATTTTGTTTTGGTTAATGCTTTATTCACTTTCGGATCGTTTAGCGCAATATAATACACCGACACTGGTAAAATCCATGTATGATAAGTTACCTTGTCTTGATGCACATTCATACATTTTAATATTGTTGGAGCAGGTATACCTAAGGCTATCCTTGTTTTGGCCGACGTTGCTGAGGTACCGTATGGAGTACAGACTTGCTCTTTTCTTCAAGTGCCGTGTTTTCTCTAGTCACATCATTATATTTAACTTGACCACGTGAATTATTCTCCGTTAAGCTAAATCAAAATGTGTTTGTTTAAGGTATACTTACTTCAACGTTTCGGAAAAATCGGCAGTATTCCACATACTATAGCTATGGTAATATGTCGACGGTAGTCGGCACGTTGAAGGAAGTTAATATTTTGGTCGCGATTAGAAGTACATTAAATTTAAGTAATTCTTCAATATGTTCATACAATATTATCACTATATGTAAGCCGTGCGAACAATAATCTTAAATAAAGTCAACTCACACAAGGAACCACTTTTTTAAACCTAAACTATTGAAAGTAGAAGACACATTAAAGTTACAAGAATTAATATTTTACTTTAACTGTTCATCTTTCTTATCTTTCTCCGCCTTCTCTCTGTGCGGGGTGGCGGGTCTTGCAAAGTCTCTTCCACTTCTTCCTGTCCTGAGCCCAATATTTCTTCATCGGCTATGCCTTTAAATCTTTCCACACTGTGTCCTGCCATCTCAACTTGGGCCTCCCTCTCACTCGTTTCCCCTCTATCTTCATTTCCATGATGGTTCTTGTGTCTTCCCTTTCTTTCCTTCTTTTCACATGACAAAAATAATCCAGCCGTCTTCTCCTCGTGATGACAACAACGCTTTCCACAGCGGCTTCTTCCAAGACGTCCTCGTTCCTCCGGTGCACCTGCAGGTGTAAACCCATTTCCCATGTCATCATTCTCATCTTCGTTGCTGCCGTCGTGTTTCATTTCTTGTTGATAGTGGCCACCTTTCACAACCGTAAATAAGTGTCGGTCTAATGACAGTTTTGTAGAACAGGACTTTCATATTTTGTGGCATCTTCTTATCACATATCACACCAGGTAGTTCCCTTCATCTAGACTCCCCTTTTAAGAATCGGCTCTCACTTTCCTTATTGACACCTCCCTGCTTGTCTATGATAGAGCCAAAATATTTAAACGTGTGTACAGTTGTGAGGTTTACCTGTTCCTGAAACCCATACTTTTTCATCTTCATCCTGTGTGCCCCATTTGCGGAAGGTGTTCCGTTTTCGTTGTGCTTTTCTTTAGCCCACTGTAAAAAAATCGGGTGTAAGTTTTAATAATTTAATCAATTGGCTGTACCCGATTTGACATGGCAAGTTATAGGTTCAGGTGCACTAAGATTCGAAAACCAAAACGTAACACAAGATATGAAGTACAATAAGCCAACTGGCGTTCCCGGTTAATGCAACAACATAAACATATTCGCTTCAGTGATAGTTAGCCAACCGTTACTCTAGTTGTCACAATAACACCATACATTGAGCTCGACAAGTACGCATCCAAATACGGATTTACATGAGAGACAATTAAGGGCGAGTCGCACGGCGTTCGGCGAATTAATTCACGTAGTCGAACGCAGGCGACTCGGGCGATAAAGTAGACGGTAAATTTGCCTTGTCGATTCGACACAAAACACCAGGCAACAACACGGAAACGATGTCACGACGTCGACGATGTCGAGAGGGTCCTGTCACGGAGACCAAGCCACATCAAACGGTGTCGCGGACGGTTATCGCTCAGTCTTCTTCAAACGTGAGAAATGCAGCGACTCTCATAAAATCAGTACTGTTCAAATTGTAGAAGTATTTACCTCAGGCGTTGGGCGGATACACATTTCGGCCCAATTCCTGGAGACGAGAGTTTTCTGTGCAACAGTTTCTTTTGCACTGCTCAATGTTCGTTTGCCCTCGAATGACCGTTCTCTCCAAATATAGCCCGATGGCCGGAAACCAGTCTGACCAACATTGACACTTGACACAAACCAAAGTCATCCCAGAAATCGGCTCCCGAAACATTTCACACTTCGAACCAATCCATTCAACTCGCTGAATTTAAAATAGATTTTGCTAGCTAAACGGCTGGCTATATCTGTGTTCATACACTCTTTAACTTACGTGAATTACTTATAAAATTAATATCACTGGATTCCCTGTATCGAGCCGGATACCACAGTGTTAACCGTACATTCCAACTCTCACGAATTAATTCACAATTTTAATTAAACACGTACTCTATTCATAAGCTAGGTGTGACCCCGGTGTTTTTCACACAGTAGAAGGGGGAACAATAGGGTGATGCGGAGGGTTCGATCACCCCAAGCTTAAGCATCGTATCCACTTCTTCAACTATAAAAAGGTCGGACTCTCGAAAAGCCAAGGGCTTCCTTGTCCACCTGCTACCTAGAGTTAAATTCTCTGGGTGGCAATCTTGTTAAATCTTGTTAAACTATCTCGGGCATTTTAGCATAATATATTGGATACTGCTTTACCAGAATAGGTTTAATGGTGTCTTGTTTAATGGAATATTCGACTAAGCTAGTACACTCTGGCTTATCAGAGAATACCTCACCAAATTCCTCAATCAATTGTCCTATCTGACCTACTTGCGACTTGCGAAGTCCTGGTAGCAGGAGTACATCCTTGCGTTCTACCATATAGTAGTTCGAACGGGGAGAAACGGGTACTCTCCTGAGAAGTTTTTCGATATGCAAAGAGCAGAGGTTCGATATACCGATCCCAATCTCGGCGTCGTTCGGCACACATCCTAACTAACATCTTCTTGAGCGTACCATTAAATCTTTCGAAAAGACCGTTAGCCATATGGTGATATTGGGTGGAGTGCACTTGATGTATCGACATCAGACGGGCTACCTCTCTCATCACACCTGACATCAATTGCGGTCCGTTATCACTTAAGATCTCGCGAGGGAAACCTACCCGGGAGAAAATCGACAATAGCGCCTCTGCTACGGCCTCGGTCGTGGTGGAAATTAGAGGGAATGCTTCTGGGTACCGGGTGGCACAGTCAACTAGCGTTAACACCCATCTATGGTGTTTATCCGTGGGTGAGATAAGGAACATATCCGGTCGATAGCTACTTTCTTGAAGGGCACCCCCACTAACGGCATAAGTTCCACCGGGGCGACCTTTACTTTACCCTTATGAACAGTTCTCTGACAAATGTCACAAGATTGACAGTACCTGGTTATGTCACCGAAAATTCCAGGCCAAAAGAAATTTCTCAGGATACGGTCAGAGGTTCTCTTGACACATAGGTGACCTGCCAATATAGTTTCGTGACCCAAGTATAGAATTTGCTTGCGATATTTTTAGGGGAATTGAATGTCTTCATCCTGAGGACACCTAACTTTAACAAAACATGCCTTCAAAGTAGGGTCCTTCTGCTGCGCCAGCCGGAAAGGTTCCGCTGAGATGTTTATATTCTCTGCCTCGGGCACGCGTAGGGGAAGTCGATCTTTGTTTCGTTGTGCAGCCTGATTACGAGTTTCTACAACTCCTGCTACAACATCTTCAGGGTCTATCTGTTTAGTCTCCTGCACCTGAGCGACCTTACAGGGCACGTCGACAGTTGTTCAAGGATCTACCTGCTCGAGGCATGACTCCATTTCTCCATGGATAATGGCGTGTCACAGTGCCAATGATCACATCGCAAACAGGATTGTCGACACAGAGTACCTCGGTTTCAACTTTAAACACTAGTGACTCTATGTAGCACGGGGCTACGGGGATTAATATGGTTGATCTAGCATGACAAGAATCATGACAAGAATATTTTTATGTTTAGTTAATTGATCTGGATAAACTAGATCTCTTAACTACAATCCCACTACATACTGTGTATCTTAGAACCTCAACTGGTTTCTCATTCAGACTGCCACGCATCACTGGTAAGTTAGAGTAGGTGTGATTACACACACATGCTATAACTGTGAACTTACATCCACACTTCATAGTTGCTTCATCGCTACAAAGGTGTTCAACCTTCTCGACTGCAAAACACCAATTGTCGGCCTAGTGTCGGGGACTCGGCTTCCCTGGGAGGAACTGTCGGGGTTTACCCGTGGGACCATTTACAGCCCTATGATCTGGCTGCGAGCAAAAGAAACATCTCATAGGCTCACGAGGAGGTATGTCGCTAAGTCTCTTATATTCGGAGTACTTATCGTGGCGAAACAATGACTTTCCCTTTTCTTTTCGATCACCCCTGGGATGGGAGTTGTCGTGTTTATCATTCTTTTAGGGATTTCCCTAAGCCCTGCGGCCATACGGCGTCCACTAGTTCCATCACTGCCTCCAAGCTCGAGGTGAACGCTCCCTAATGAATACGGATAACTCAGGAGGAGACGAATACAAAAAAGTGCTCCCGCAAAATTAGGTCCCTTAATTCTCCATAGGATTCGTGGATTTCTGCTAATCTGATCCACTGGCTCAGGTTTTGGTCTAATTTACCAAGGTACTGGGCTGCAGTCTCATCTACCCCCTGTTTACTCCTAAACAATCTTCGCCGGTAATCTTCGACGGTTAGCTGAAATTTAGCTAAGAGGGCCTGCTTAAGTTTAGCATAATCTTGCATGTCATCTCTAGGAAGACGAGAATACACATCTAACGCGTGACCCGTTAGAAGAATGCTCAGGCCTAATGAGTAGTCCACTCTCTTCCACCCTGCGTTCTCAGCATAGCGCTAAAAACGAGTCAAATAAACATCGATATTATCGTCTGCTCCCCTAAACTCGGGGAGATTGGGCATCTTCGTTCCTAATCTGGAATTATCTAGGCTTTGCGTAGACTTAGCTACCCCTTCAGACTTAGCTTTCTCGGCTTCTAGGTGTAATGTTTCCATCTCTTTCTCATGAAACATTTCTTCTAGCCTAATCTTACTAGCCATCTCCTCTTTGGCGCGCTGGCGCTCAAGTGCTCTATCCTCACGTTCAATAGCGGCTTTCTCCTTAGCCTATTGGCGTTCAAGCGCTTTCTCCTCGCGCTTTTGCTCCTGTTCATGACGAACAAAATCTAGGAGCTCTGTTCCTTTTAATTTCAACTTCTCGCCTATCTCTACAAGCAGTTGAAAATCCATAATGAAGGGAACTACAATAGTGCATTCCTATTACTAGCTATCTAGGTAATATATTTGCCGTAACATGTTACTTTTTTCATACAGAAGTCTCACTTTGGCTTGAATGTCAGCCTCATCCGATAAGTCGTTACAAATGACATGTCCAAGGTATTTATAAGAGGTAGCGAAGAATGTATGTCCTCCTAAAGTCATTTCCCTGGCAAGAATTGAATTTCTAGAATCAAAGTACATGATCAGGGATTGATCAACATTATATTAAATACCGTGCTCACACCCATACGAGTAACATATGTCAAACATAGCTTGTAGTCCCTTGGCGGAAGGAGCGAATAGAAGTAGGTCATCAGCGTGTATCAGGTGATTAACTATCATAGTATCCAGACTACAACCAATATATTGTCTGTATAGTTGTACACGCAAATTGTCCATGGAAAAGTTAAAAAGTGAAGGGGATAACTTTCCACCTTGGTTAAAACCGTTGCCTTTGAGAGGAAGTCCCAGTAGGCCGATCCCCATCGGATGCATACATATCGGTTATTGTACTCAATGCTGAGTATTCTTTGAATATATTTCGGTACGTCGCGTTGTTCAAACTTCGTTAACAGCTTTTGTCAATTGACTCGATCAAATGCTTTTAACGCATCCAGAAACGCAACATGCATAGCTGAACCATATTTAGTGTAAAATCTTAATACTTTCTTAAATGTAAACACACACAGCTCCGTTCCGTGTTTTGGCTTAAATCCAAACTGATGAGGCGTAATACGCAAGTATGTTTTCATTCTGTGAATGTCACAGTATCTATTATCTTGGAACATATATGTTAGAAAGGCATATTGGCTTGTAATTACCTTCATCATTTACCCGTATATTTTGTTCTTTAATTACCGGTAAAATAACAGATTCTGTGACTGCTTTCGGAACATAACCATGCAAAATAACAGAGATCACAGGGGTAGATAATAGCATCACAATTTGAGCATCGGCGAACTTGATGTGTTCAGCAGTAATACAAACTAGACCTGGTGACTTATTACATAATAATTCATTAATAATACCCATCATTTCAACTGCACCAACAGTAATTCCATTATTGTCAGTGATGGAATCAAAGTGAACATTATCACATTGCCCAATATCGACATCACCGGGTATGCCATTAATGTTCGTTGGTAGTTTAATATTACTGTCCGCATAGTTCTTAATTTCCTTCCAGAACTGTCGATGATCTGTTGGACATAACTTTTGTGCAATGGAATCAGCAATAAAAGTGTCTTCATCGTTTTAACTTTCTGACCATGTTAACACTAAATTACCACTTAAATTTGCTTTTGGACAGTTTCATGACATTAAAAACATCACCTTGTCTAGGTTTTCCAAACTGTCTTCACAGGCAGTAGGCATCACGAACTGCATTGTGCAATTTTTTCACACGCTCATTCCATCCTGGTACAACATCATATTTAGAAGACCGTTTATGAGTTTACAGAAGTGTTTGGTTTGACCAGACGTCTTCACAGTGGATACGATAGAGTTACAAAGCTCATCGATGTTATCGTGGTGATGCCAATTGTTACAATTAGGATTGTTGCATTTAACACCGGGTGGAACATTCAGTTTAGCCCGTTCAACGTACGTGCGTTCTCTATACGAGTCAATATCATGTGGGTGTAAGGTTTCCCAATGTATATAACTTGTTTAATTTAATTAATGTTAACACTACCACTAACATATGCTGGTACTTTAGCACTGTCAATAGTGAACGACACAGTGTGATGATCGAAATTAATACAGTCATAAAGTATCGATATCCAATCATTTGCATCAGCAATGCATGCAATATGGTCTAGACATGACGTACTTCACCAAGGTATATCTAACCGTAAGATTAGTGGTCAACGCTACAAATGAAATATTAATTAAATCTGACTCGTCGGCAGTTAAAACGTTACACGCCTTAATCGCCAGAGGACACCAGCGCATACGTCAGCGACAATACATACCAGAGATGGCAGCACCATCCCATCAACAATACTTTGTAAACAAAACCATTGTTCTAAAGCTTGATTAAATTATATACAAACCACTTTGTGACACTGAACATCGGTCAACTGTAACACATTGGTTTTTGTTTTGTTTTGCTCTATCTCACCTATTCGTAAGAAGACATGAAACGCCAAAAGATACATGGCTTTTAACATAACGTGTTGGTAACGTGATGACGCTGTGAATGCCAATGATTCCACCCGCTTGCTAAGAATCAAAGGGGTAATTGGTAATCTAATATCTGGGCGGAGTGCCCCACGCTTCACCCCAGTCAGGAGCTTTCTGATTACAAATGAATGAGCAGGATTCTGGTGCCCTGCTAGTTGGTTAATGTAACCAATTGCTGTAACTTAAGTACAAATGTTCGACGTAGCCATATGCTGACTGTGCATATGAGCAATGAAAAACGTTAACGTGTCTATGTTCGTAGGCAAGTGGTTTTCTCTATGGAATGTGCTTTGAACAAATTGTCTCATCAATTAAAAAGCACGTGAACAGGTGCGTTTTGTTTGTGGTGCTATTGGCTGCACCTATCAAGTTTTGGATGTGAGTCATCTGATTTCCAACCTGTGGATTGGTACAGGCGTGGGTTGCTTCGCCATGTGTGGTGTTAGCTGTCGGGATATGGCTACATGTAACCGAGAAAAATGATCTGCTAGAATATTATGATTTCCAGGAATATGTTGAGCTTTGAATGTGATATTTATCTGCAACGATTTAACCACCATACATCGAATTAAACGCATGACCATGGTTTCTTTGCTAGTCTGATGACTACTGCTGCGTTGTCACTATGAAATAGCACACAAAGGTTTCGCAGTGTATCGCCCCAAACCTCTATTGCCAATACGATTGGAAAAAGTTCTGTTGAGTTGACCACCCATGAGAAAACCAGTTGTTTCCAAAAATAGGCACCACACCCAAGCCCGCTGGCATCTGTGAAGAAGTTCAATTGCACTGAACGTTCCCTGAATAGCTAGGGAAACATATAAGCTCCAATGAACGAGTCTATGAACAGTTTCCATGCTGCAAGGTCTGCTTTCGCCTCTTGGTTTAGACGTCGATGGTGATGTGGCTTTTGGAGGCCACGTGTTAATTCGATTAATCAACGTAAGAATTAACGGCCAGGTGAAATCATTTTCGTTGCCAAATGTAATACCCCCAACAAAGAGTAACGCTCTTTAATTGTATATGCTGAGATAAGAATTGTTGTTTGATTTTTTGGACTTTGTCCTAAATTAGCCTAGCCTCCATCTTAACCGTATCATGCTCGATTCCTAGGAATGTGAGCACAATTATTGGATGTACAGTTTTGTCATGTTTTATGGGAATGTTTATATGTCAAAATATAGTTTCTGAAATGATTCTAATGCATGCTTACATTGTCGAGATGAAAATGGTCCACTATTTCTGCCCACCTTAATTTCACGTGAAATTTCACGTCTTAGCACGTGGGGCAAGTCGTTTGCAGATTTTAAATTATCTGAATGCTCGTACCCCTTTATATGTAATTTGAAACCATGTGTGAAGCCAGATATCAAAAGTGTGGTCTAATTTGTAACCTGTCAAATGATGACTCAATTGTCCGATCTTAATTGTTATTGGCAAAAGTGTAATTTCAGCTTTACCTTGGCTTGTTCTTCCCCTGTTTGTAGCGACCTCCACGACGTTGTTGGGCCGCTGCGGGACAGTTCTTGACATGGTGGGGACCCCCATATGCCGTGCAGCGGTGGCTGAATCTGCATTGCCTCTCTCGGGTACAGAACCCCGAACGCTGGAAGTCCCACCATCTAGCTGGGGGACTGGGATTATACCCCTGAAAGGGCATAGGGCGTTGTGCCACCATGGCCTCCCCCATCGTGGTGGCCTGGAGGTACAGCTCATTTCTAATTACCCCCCACTGCATCGCCAGCCCGCGTTGACGCCACTGACCGAAATATCTGTCATAAAACATGGCTACCACAAACTGGACTATGCTTGCATGCTTCATGAGGGAGGTAGTGGTGAGATGTACACGCATATGTGGAAAACTTCTATCCATTGCTCCATGTCCGTAATTTCACTGATCGTGATTTGGGCAGTAATGCCACACTGCTACCAGCAATTTGTAACATGTATTTTTCTGGCTGGCTAGAGGTATGCAACAGATTACTAAATTCCACAAACTCGTCAGCTTGAATTTTAGTTCTTACTTGTATATCTAAATGCAAATCCAATGGACGGGCCAAACTACTGAACTCTGCGCTAGTAAGCTCACCGGTTAACTGTTGTACCACAGTTAACAGGGCTGGCTGGATTGACGGGGACACTGATGGCACTGGCGCCACCTGATGGCTGACACCAGGCACCATGAGACTTTGCTGGGCTATCTGCTTGATCATCTCAGCCGCCAGTTCCCCAGTGGACGGACCCGCCCACTGCGGCTGCGCTGAGACAGTTGCTGATGTTGGTGGAAGAGACATCGGCTCCTCCTGGATTAATGCATCGTCCCTCCTGGGTCGACTAGTGGCTGACCGAGTCGTCCATGGAGCGGACGAGATACGCCGAGATCTCTGTGGTGGCATTTCGATTGAAGACACTGAAATACATTAAGAAGCGGAGTACTGGCTGCCTCAATACTGGCATAATAATTGACATGTGACGACATATCATGATCCTTGTTCATGATGCGTAAATATAACTACTGATAAGACTTCAAGACAGTAGTACTATGAATCGCTAGCTGCCTACAGTAGGACTGTGTTTACAACTATGTATAATTGACTGGCATAATGTATATTAAAGCGACCTCGCGCTGACACTCAGCCGAGAAGAATATCCCAGTATAACTGGCACAGAATATAAACATGATAGACTGAATTAACGACATGTATTTAAGTTTACTAAATTGATAGTCTCCCTCCTCAAATTATATAATATACCATAATAATGATGACCTGCTCTGTTGTCGCTCAGCCCGAAATTGTTTTCCCGGTACGAGTAACAAAACTCATGTGTCTCTCATGCCAGCCCAACCTGTAATGATGACACAATGCTTGCATTGTCCTTGCATCTAGCCGTTGCTCAGCCGAAAGAACAAAATCCCCGGTGCAACTGCCCTTGTTTACTGAAGCAAGCTGTTGCTCAGCCGGGTGTTCAGCAGTTGCTCAGCCGGATGGTCATATTCCCGGTACAAATGGCATATTCATTCCCTGAATCAAACCATTGCTCAGCCGTGGGATCCTATCCCCGGTACAACTGCCATTATTTCTTTTGAATCCAGCTGTTGCTCAGCTGGGTGGTCATATCACCGGTACAAATGGCATGTTCATTCCATGAATCAAACCATTGCTCAGCCAGGTGATCCTATCCCCAGTACAACGGCTATTTTCTTTCCGAATCAAGCTGTTGCTCAGCCGGGTGAACCTATCCCCGGTATAAGTGCCAGTTTCTTGAGTCAAGGCGTTGCTCAGCCGGGTGGTCATATCCCCGGTACAAATGGCATGTTCATTCCCTGAATCAAACCAATGTTCAGCCGGGTGATCCTATCTCCGGTACAACTAATGTGTTCGTTCGGAATCAGGCTGTTGCTCAGCGGGGTGGTAATACCCCCGGTACAACGGCCATTTTCCCTTGACTTAAGCTGTTGCTCAGCCGGATGGACATATCCACGGTACAAGTGGCATGTTCATTCCATTGCTCAGCCGTGAGATCCTATCCCGGTACAACTGCCCTTTTTGTATTTGCTTTGCTGCGTTTTAATTTTACCCATTCCAGTTATATTAGTATATAATGAACTCCTTATGCCTGGCCTAGCAGAATTATATCCTAAAGAAAAGCATGCCTTATCCTATTAATCTATCCATGTAATAGGATTTATATAACAGTACTTGATGCTTCACCCAGCGTGAAGCAACAGTAATGCGAAAGGGGACGGTGTAGAATGTAGTCCCAGTAATGGAGTGACCCCCCAAAAGCCATCATGCGTTCCATTCCAGACATAAACAAACAACTATCAGGCCTAACACACTTAAACAAGTGTAGCCGATGTCAAGTAATCTAACAAACTATGTGGTACATCCGAACCTTGACATTCAGTATAGCTCTACAGTCGAAAGGAGTGACCAAATTCACGCCGTACCCAAAGAACACCGCGTCACGGCTGACAGCGTAGCGCCGCGCACGGAGTAGATATACTTGCGCATACCAGCGTTGTTTAGATGGACGCCGTCGCGGCACAGGGACTCGGCTATGTCATCTGTCAAGACTTTACGACGCTAGAAGAAACAGATTGTGCTAGCGCAACAGAGCAACTTTAGTTCGCCATTGACCTGATCAATACCGCGGCTATACACGGGAAGTGGAATGTGACGTGTATGTAGCCGATGCAAAAGAGCATCCTTCAATTAGCCATCGGGCTATAAAAATATCCATCGATCAGGTCGTAACTGTGTTCGAAAGTGATAGAGTCAAGGTCATTTTCGCCAATTTGTATTAGAACGGCCGATGGATGGACCTGAGCTAACTTGTCCGTAACTTGGCCTTGGAATAAAAACCGGACAGTGGCCCCCTATGGGCCGTAAAATGAGCCTGCAGCTCAGACGGAATGAGTCCAAAGTTGAACCAACGGCCTGTCAAACTGTCGTTAAGCCGACGTAAAAAGCTATGTCCGACCAAAACAACATCTGCCATATCTAACACCAATAATATAATCAACTTCCAATAAAAGTTTGTTAAACCGTTAAAACAAACTGTTTAATAAACTTAAATCGTTACGATGGTGTTCCAACTGACCTGTTTCTTTGTCTTCGACAAATGTAAACAAAGATGGCGAATAGCTAGGCACTGTTATAACTACGCAGCCTAATCACTTCCGTAATGCTGCTCACGAATTCTTACTTGCCGATGCCCGCATAAACCAATTAAAACAAGTTTTAATGTATATATTTATATATACTGTACTCCACAAACATATGACAAATCATGTCTGATAGCAAATGTGTGGGCATGTAAAGTTGATTCCACCCGCAAATTGTTGAGCTGCCATTTGGCTTATTGGCATTCAAATACTAAGTAGTTTTGATAACGTAGACTTGTCTTGGTATAAAGAATTATGGTAGGCATTAAACGTGTGTCTGTCGCATGGTAAAACTACATTATTCCATTCCACGATACGTCACGGCCATCATTATTTCGCCAGTCCAAAGCTGTGCTTGGGACATTATTATCTGGTCATTTCCTCTGACATGGGGCGTAGATCCACGTTTGCTTAATTCGTACCAAAGAGCATACTGGTTAGGGAATGTGTGCGAGACAGATCATTATCACATCTATGTGGCCGTGTTGGTCGCGTATAAAGCATTAGCGTTTTATGTTCCTCGGTACAATATAATCGCCCGTCTAGAACGTCCTTCATGTCGCTGTCCAGGCTACTCATCACACGCGATCGGGTCGTGCTCAGTGGCTGGTTGATTAACGACAGGAGACTCTCCACCAACCGCGGGTCTACCAACGCCATCTTCTTCGCGTGCTGCATCATCACCCGATAACCTGCCTGAGCTAGCAGTGCCGTCAGAAAGCCGCTCGAACCCGTTTGCAAGAACGCTCGCTTCTTCCTGAGGGTTACATTCGTTGACGTCAACTTTCGCAGATGCTTCTTGTGTTTTGTCAGTGTTTTTTTCTGCTTTGCCGACAATTTCACGTTCCCTTTCAATATATTGTACGCGCAGTCGCACATACTACAGATGAAGTCTGCGTTGCGAAGTGTGGCTTTTCTCAACTTGACGTTCTTATATCTATTGATCATCTCCAGCATAAGGTTGTGCTTCTTGACGCGCGCTGTCATCTTGACGAATGACGTCCGCTGTGACGCGTTCCTCTTTTTATACTCTCGTTACGTAGACATACTGAAGGCGATCGTCGGGGAAAATACGCGTGCGCAAGCGCATATTTTCCGCTGTTTCCTGTTTCAGATCTATTAGGAGATAACCGTAAGCTGCTGACGTGGCATCTTTGAAAGCTTCCATCATGAATTTGACTCTACCCGGATACATCTGTTTCGCCAGGTGACCTACTTGTCCGGCGTCCCGGGACTCTTGAATAGCACCATATATTGCGCATTCAAGCTGATTGACGCGCGCTGTCATCTTGACGAATGACGTCCGCTGTGACGCGTTCCTCTTTTTATACTCTCGTTACGTAGACATACTGAAGGCGATCGTCGGGGAAAATACGCGTGCGCAAGCGCATATTTTCCGCTGTTTCCTGTTTCAGATTTATTAGGAGATAACCGTAAGCTGCTGACGTGGCATCTTTGAAAGCTTCCATCATGAATTTGACTCTACCCGGATACATCTGTTTCGCCAGGTGACCTACTTGTCCGGCGTCCCGGGACTCTTGAATAGCACCATATATTGCGCATTCAAGCTGATTGTGCGATTTTCTTTCCCTTTTGGAAAAATATTCTGCAGAAGCTGTACGACGGACGTGTTGCAGTGATTACTTTTTTTAGTGAACAAGGTCATGACCCGGCTATCGGTTTCCTCCATAAGGTCATCGAGTACTAGAAGCGTCCTCGTTTTGGCGAATAAAAGTTTTGGATCCGGTAAACCGTCTACGAATTCTATATCGGCTGACATAGAGGCGTAAGCGGATTGCCACTGGCTGTAACACCAAACGATTTTCTGCGGAGGCGGCTCGATCATAGAAGAAGCGAACTGTAGTAGACGAGTGACGAAAGTAGTCTTACCGCACCCCGTAGGCCCAGCCACTATACACGTAAAAGGATGCTTCAACGACGCGTACATATCGACGACTGGCGCGCAGGAACCGAGCGATGAATTTTTATTAATTTCCTCTATATTCATCGCGCACCTCCATCAACAATTTACCGAGCATATTTTGACCTTCTTTGTCCCCGTGGGCGCTACCCCAGAAGGCTTCTTTTGACGGTACCCACTCCACCAATTCGACTTCCCCGGCAGCCAATAGGGCGTCTTTCAATTTTTTTGTCCCTTGGAACTTGCTCATCAACAGGCTCTTCATACACTCGACCCTAATGGCATCCCATTCGGCTCCCGTTCTCTTTTTCTTGATTCCGTAATTTCGTCGCTTCGCTATATAGGCCGACCACGACTGTTTGATGTACTCCGCGTTTTCTTCGTTTTCGTTATACATTGCTTTTCTAAACTGATAAGCGTGCTCGACTGATCTGAATTTCCGACCGTATGCAGAGACTCGACACGGATAAAAATTCGACAGGAACGACGCCGAACCAACGAAACGTATAGGCTCCATACCGCTGATCTAGAGACACTACTAACTACACCTCGTGTATAACCACTATATAACCTCCTTACGCATAAATGACTGATTACTCATTCTTACTCTAGAGGCGCTACCGTCTACGTTATCATACCACTAGAGGGGATAGCCACTAGAGGCGCTACCTTCTACGTTATCATAACAAGTATAACCACTAGAGGTCAGCTCTAATGTACTTAGAAGAACAGGCGGCGTGCCGCGGTGGGTCGCCGGCACGGTCATCAATCAAACTACTTTTTATAAGTAAGCTGTCAAGATAAGAGGTAGCACGGTCATCAATCAGGTAACTGGCTGATCCAAAAACCTTTGATCTTGAATCAACTGACTGATCCAAAAACCCTATGATGTTCTTTTATCTGTAATCCATGCACAGGGGTGAGATGGACATAATAACTACTCATGTATTCTACTGATATGCCCTGCCCAGGTTCACTTTTGCTTTCTGAATTGTTCTACCACTTCTATGACGATTGTTTTCTCTCTTACCCAGATGTTTGTGTTTCTCTCCCAATATGTGATGTTTAACACACTTCTTTCCAACTTTGTTTGTTCGACTGCTAGCTTGTTCTTTGCCTGGTTGGGGAGTGTCTATGATCCCGCGCATAAGGGCTATCATTTAAGCAATATTATGACAACATTATCATCCGTTACATTAACAATAAGCTGTGACGATCGTAAATATAACATATGTAACTAAGAAATACGACTGAAAAAAAAAACCAAGGTTAACTACATCCAAATAAATATTAGATCAAAATGCATCACTTAAGCAGGTAACATGAAGAACGACAATGTGTTTGATGTGATCAAGCAAGCAAGCTGTTACACGATGCATTGACACCCTTTGTCAATAACTATTATATCAACGCGACACGTGACACCATCACGAATAATACCACTTCACATCACAAAATGCTTGATATTGCAAACCAAAGATTCAGAAACTTCCAAACAGAAATTATGGAAGTAAGATGTGACGGAAGAAATATGTATGGTATGTGTACGAAGGTTCATATATCATACGAACAACATAGAAACGTTTATGTAGAACGAAGGTAGCGATATTTGTAGACGTTCAAGATGGTGTAATTATACGAAAAAGGCGACCATGATACTGAATCTGATGGTGTATGGAAGGCAAACTAATCTCCCCGGTTTCTGATATTGATCGATTTATCCCGATTGGGGAACTTAAGACATTGTAACGCGAAGAAAACGTGACACGAATCAAGGCGTTGCAACATCCATTGATGTCCTTTATTTGTGCAAATTTAGAAAATACACTAGTCATTTACTTCAGAATGTAATGTACACATGTCAGTTATTGTCTCGCTGACTGGAATAAGACAAGAATCATACCTTAGCTTACTTTCAATGTGACTTCCAACACTTCACAAATCATTAACCATAAGAGCTGCATGGTACATTGAATATGTATTTAATTCGAAATATGACTACTGTTGGACGTGGTTAAACCCCACCCATCAGTTCAAAGACAGTGTGTCATGTTTCAAAGTGATAGGCTACATATGCTATCGGATCTTCCTACACGCTCATAATTTCACCAAACGGAAATACACCGGTACTATAGAGTCTCTTGCTCCCGGCCACCGCGCAGAGGTGAAACTAGGAAAATTGATTTGGCAACGAAAACGTCGATGAATGTACAATTTACGTGCGTCGTTTTCTTTATTTACTTCCTAAACCTGCATATATATTCCACGCCACGACAGCTGATGTTGTGTTTGCACCGTGAATAATCGGGCAATTAGCTCTCCCTGCATCAAGTCATTAACAAGATTTAACAAGATTTAACAAGATTGCCACCCAGAGAATTAACTCTAGGTAGCAGGTGGACAAGGAAGCCCTTGGCTTTTCGAGAGTCCGACCTTTTTATCTATGTGTATCCCGCCCGTCTGAGGTATGTGTCGATTTTATTTTTAAACATATTCACGCTACTAGCACCCACACAATCAGCAGGTAATCTGTTCCATTCATTTACAGTCCTTTGTGAAAATGAAAACTTTCTTATATCCAATCTACTCTGCTCCTTTGCTAATGCAAGATCATGTCCTCTAGTCCTTCTATCTTTCTTAACTGAGAAAAACATATTTCTATCAATATTTTCATAACCCTTCAATATTTTAAACACTTCTATCTGATCTCCTCTCAATCTCCTGGTCTCTAGTGTTGTTAAACCGCATTTTTTTAGGCGTATTTCATAACTAAGATCCCTCAGATTTTGTATCATTTTAGTTGCTCTCCTCTGCACTCTTTCTAGCATATCTATGTCCTTCCTGCGATATGGCCTCCACGCTTGAATACAATATTCTAAATGAGGCCTAACTATTGTTTTGTACAGCGGTATTATTAGCTCTTTTTCCTTATACGTTATGTTTCGCCTAATTAATCCAAGGATTTGATTTCCCTTTGAAGCTGCAATTCCGCACTGCTCTGAAATCTTCATATCAGCACTAACGGTTAACCCTAAGTCCTTTTCTTTTACAGTAGTACTTAGTACAGTACCCCCCATTGTATATTCTACCTCTTCGTTCCCATGTCCTATGTGGAGGCATTTACATTTCCCAAAATTGAACATCATTTGCCATTTTTCAGACCATTTCATCAACCTGTCAAGATCATCTTGTAAATGCTGTCTATCTCCATCACTTTTAATCCTTCTAAACACTTTTGTATCATCCGCAAATTTCAACACCTTGCTTGTTATTTCATCATCCAAATCGTTGATGTATATTAAGAATAATATAGGACCTAATACTGATCCCTGTGGTACCCCACTCAATACCGATTTCCAGTTTGAAGCCTCCCCATCAACTACTACACGTTGTCTTCTGTCAATCAGCCATTGTTCTATCCAGTTTATTATACCATTTCCTATGCCATGGGCCTTTAGTTTAAGCAGTAATCTTTGATGTGGTACTTTGTCAAAAGCTTTTTGAAAATCTAAGTAGACGATATCTACTGGTGTTCCCTCATCTACCCACTTAGTGATGTCTTCCAAAAAACATAACATATTTGTTAAGCATGACCTCGCTTTAAAAAAACCATGTTGAGATGGGTTTATCAAGTTTTGTTTAACAAGAAAATCCACCATGTGATCTTTAATTAGTCTTTCTAATAATTTACAAATCACTGATGTTAAACTCACTGGTCTATAGTTCTCTGACTTGTTTCTCGAACCTTTTTTGAATAACGGTATAATGTTTGCTTCTTTCCATTCTAAAGGAACCACTCCCTCTTCTAATGACAAGTTGAAAACTGTTGCAAGTGGTATGCTAATTTGTTCTACAATTTCCAATAGTAGTTTGGGTGGAATACCATCCACTCCAGGTGATTTATTTTCCTTCATAGCCCTTATTTTCTTAGCTACCATTTCCGGGGTTACAATTAATTGTCCTAAATAGTCTGAATCTGCCCCCTTGAACTTAGCCTCTGGTATTGGCAGTGAACTAATATCTTCCCTGGTAAACACTGAACTAAAGTACTCATTCAGGTCTTCTGCCATTATGAATCCCTCTGATATCATATTTCCAGCACTATCTTCTAGAGGACCGACCTTATCTTGAACTTTCTGTTTGCTTCGAACATACGCATAAAAACTCTTGCTGTCATGTTTTATATTACTAGCTAATTGTTGTTCATAGCTTCTCTTTGAATTTCTAATTTCAGCTGTAGCTTGGTTAAGTGCTTCTTTATAATTGTTGTAGTCTTCATCATTTCCAGTACATCTATATGACTTCCACATCATTTGTTTATACTTAATTTTTCTAATGGCTTCTTTCGATAAGTGTTTCTTTTTGGACCGTTTTCCTTGTTTTTTGAAGGGTACAAATTTATCGATTATGCACTTAATTTCACTCTTTAATATATTCCAGCATTCTGTTGCCGTCTTATTTTTCAGTGTCTTATTCCAGTCTATCTTTGCTAAATATTTCCTCATGTCCTTATACCTTCCTTTGTGGAAATTTCTCCTATACTGCTTTTTGCTATTCCTTTCTGATTTTACTTTGATGGTAAAATGTATACGGTTGTGATCGCTACTCCCCAGTGGCTCACATATCTTGACATTGTCAACTAATTCATTCTGTGAGGACAAAACTATGTCTAACACATTCTCACCCCTGGTTGGTTCTAGCACATGTTGAGAAAGGAATGTATCTTGAACTAAAACTAAAAACTTGTGGTCCTCTCTCCCCATACTCTGTAGAGATTTCCATTGTATATGCCCGTGGTTAAAATCCCCCATAATAACACAGTCCCGTTTGCTTACTTCCCTTATAGCGTTTTGTATTTTTTCATTCTCTTCTATGCTTATGTTTGGACTTCGATAAACTAACCCAACTGTTAACGTTGAGTTTCCTGTAACTATGTTACACCAAACAGCTTCTTCGCAATCTGCTTCTCTTTCTAATTTTATTTCATAAGCCTGAATAGATTCTTTAATATATAAAATAACTCCACCTCCCTTTCTTCCTATTCTATCTTTTCTAAACATTACATATCCTGTCAGTCCCAATTCAGCATCTGATATATCGGTGGTGGTCCAGGATTCGGTTATACCTATTATATGAGGGTCAATATCTTCTACCATAATGTTTAAAGTCATGTACGGGAAATAACGCGAACTGCATCCTATTTCTGGTAGCAATTAAATGAACTGGCGTAACACTTCGAGGACAAGCTAAACATGAACTACACTAGCTCTTGAAATAATGTCATACATTGCAAAGGAATGTCAAAAACAATTATATGAAATACAAATGCGCGTTTTTAATAATATTGATTGCCATATGATCGAAGTGAACGACGAGCGGAGTCACGTATAAGTGCACCAATAAAGGTAGTTATCTTGTAATGCACACCGTGTGACACTCCTTTATCACGTTGCATCGGTGTTCACACGCACACACACACACACACACACACACACACACACTCACACATATATATCCAATAGTTTTAACTTTTTCAACATAGTTGTATGTTGTTATCCATTAGAATATGTCGGTATCATATCAGTCATGGAAAATATAATCACGCGTGTATGCATTTGCGGATATACATTCATGTCGTCATGCCGTTGCAGCATGGTACCCCGGCCGGCGACAATCAATGGCGCGTGAAAGCCGCGCCGTTGGTATAATTCGTCTGGTGGTATCGGAGTATACCAGGACCCATTCGGGCCTCGCACGGAAAACGAAGATGTTAACCCATCGGGTTCAACGTCGTCGTCAGGTGTCGGTGGCCGGCTTACGACCGCTGGTGGAGTGACCGGCCTGTTGATGGCTGGCGGCTGGTTGCGTGGTGTCGGGCGGACGACGCATGTAGGTTTGTTGTTGCGGGTGAGGAATCCGCGTGTAGGCAGTTGGATTTTGTGAAACATGAATAACGCCTGTGAATAATGAAGAGCTTCCCAAATTAATGAGAAGACACAACATGAATAAAGACTCGAGTAAAAACCAACCTATTGACTCATGTAACGATTGCTAAATACCTGTGAGGAGGCTCCCAAATTAAATCACAATAATGAGGTTCTTATTAATTAAAAGTAATTACTCATGTAAATACCTCTATTGCTGTGAATAATGAGGAGGCTCCCAAATTAAATCACAATAATGAGGTTCTTATTAATTAAAAGTAATTACTCATGTAAATACGTGAATAATGAGGAGCTTCCCAAATTAATGAGAAGACACAAGATGAATAATATTAATAAAGACTCGAGTAAAAACCAACCTAGGACTCATGTAAATACCTGTGAATAATGAGGAGGCTCCCAAATTAAATCACAATAATGAGCTTCTTATTAATTAAAAGTAATTACCCATGTAAATACCGCTATATATATCATGTAAAAGCCAACTTACCGCTCTATTGCTAAATGATAAATAAAATAAATAACTCACCGCTGCTTTTTCGTAGTTGTACCCGACGCCATACTTGTATGAAACTGAGCAACGACCGCTGAGTTTTTCCTAAAGCAAAACTACGCAGTTATGTGTTAAGAGCGCTTGCGCGAAGGCGACGCAGAAACACTGAATGTAAAGAGAGAACGAAACGCTAAAAACATGAAATTAAGCATTGTATATGATCAGTCGGTCGTAGGGAATTATGTGGTGCATTTATATTATAGAAATTCGATGTAAATACACATTTGACAACGAACGCACTAACATGACCGGTAATTTTTTTCCTAAAGCAAATACCTCGGAGCCGAGCGGTGACGCAAAACACTGATAAGCTTATCGCGATAGGAATGTGAAGAGAGAACAATGCCGTTTCAAAAACACTAAATGAAACGCTAAAAACACGAAATTAAGTGTTGTGTAGGATCATTCGGTCGTAGGGAATTATGTGGTGCATTTATATTATAGAAATTCGATGTAAATACACATTTGACAAAGAACGCACTAACATGACCGGTAATTTTTCCTAAAGCAAATACCTCGGCGACTAGTCAGTTATGCGTTAGTGCGCATGCTCGAAATGTTGTAATAGAACTGTAGATTAGCGCGTTATAGTTAAGTGCGCATGCGCCGTATGGTGTGCATATATAAAACGGTTGAAAAATTGTTATGTTATATAAGGCAAGTGGTCTGACTTATTACAGCTGCAGCAAAAGTCATCCAGCCGCAAGAATGGCAGACGCTACTGAGATGACACCGAAAAAGCTGAACGCAATACGCAAGCAGGCGTCAAAGGCGACCGGAGGCCCACAGCCGACGGCTGCTAGGCACGGACTGGCGCGACTTCGTCAACCGCGCACTACTGGAATCGGCCGTCCATGTGTACATTCAGTGCCGAAGTGGTCTCTAATCTGAATGAACATTACTGCTTATTTGCACTTACTACTGATTTGCTTTGTCGTTTTAATAAATTCGCTTTACGTTGTACGACGATACGCTTAATAAAACGTTCAAAATGTTCCTTCCGTTTCCGAGTTACTTAACAACACGAAAGCACTCACCACCACCCCCACTGAACGTAACAAAACACTAGGTGTTACCGCCACTGTTAACACTATGTGTTCGAAAGCACCCATCACCCCCAGTGTTAATAAAAATATATAAAAAAAACTATGTGTTCGAAAGCACTCACCACCACCACCACTGTTAATAACACTAGGCGTTCAAAAGCACCCACCACCGCAACTGTTAACACTAGGTGTTCGAAAGAACCCACCACGCACACCACTGCGCACACCACCACCACCACGGCACCCCTGTTATAAATAGGGGTGCTCGAAAAAATAGCAGCACAAAAAGTATGCCTCCTCCTACTAAGTGGCAATGTCCGAAATGCGGTACTCATTTCGCAAAACAGTCGACGTTAGAGCGACACGCAAAGAGTTCCAAACGATGCGGCGATAACGCGCTACGCGTAAAGCGACGAGAGTGTCCGAAATGCGGCGCAACGTACAGTACGCGCTTCATTATGCTACAACACGGTCGTCGTCAGGTGTCGCCACCTCCTGATGATTCCAATCTACCGCCAGCCGACGCTCTACAGCGCGTCGTGGACGAGCATCGACGTAGCATAGAGACGTCGATAGCGCGCGGTACCGTGCAGTCCCGCGACAACTATCGCATGACCGCCTGTACGAGTACGCGGGTGCTCGAACCGCGTCTGAGGGTTATGTTTCGCGAACAAAAGAATGCGTTTAAAATTAACGTGAGCTATGGTTTCGTGTTACGCCACAAGGTGTCGGGTCGTTACCGCTATTTTCATTCGTCCTGTAACTGCTGCGGTCGCCTCCTCGAAACGCCCGCCCTCGTTACCGATAGCCGTTCTTTCGAACGCTTCCTCGACGCCGTGCGCACGACCGACGTACTACAGTAGGTCATCGCGCAGTGTCCCGACTCGGGGTGGGTGGTCGAGCTCGTAACGAACGCCACCTATTTCGTGAACGCCATCCTAAACCATCCTATCGGGTGCGTTGGCGCCGCGCACCCCGCCTACGTGCGCAACAACAGGCACGTCGTGACGTTGACGAACGATCGTCGAGGCACGCCCTACGACGATCATCTATGCCTCTTCCGGTGCATCGGCCTCCACCTTCAAGGCGGCGGCCGCGGAACGCGGAACGGTCCCAAAATAAATTCGACCCGTTTAACGAGAGTCGCTAAACAACTGCACGCGCGCTACGGCACGACGAACAGCGTGCGCCTGAACGAACTGGAACGCGTGGAGACGGTTTTCGGCATCAACATCGCCGTCTATCGATTGACGGCGGCTGGCGCCGCCGAACTAGTCCGGCGATCGCTCGAAACGCACCCCACGACCCTGAACGTCAACCTGTACGAGACGCACTTCTCGTACATAATCGACCTGCGCGCGTACGCGAAAACGTACAAGTGCTCGAAATGCGACAACTCCCTCTGCCGGTCAGCGTCGCAGTTACGACGTCACGAAGCGACGTGCGAAAGTGGCGTTCGTCACGTGTTTCCCGGTGGCGTCTACCGACCGACGCCGTCCGTATTTCAGCGGCTCGACGACGAAGGCATCGACGTCGGCGACGGCGACCTGCGCTACTATCGGTACCGCGCGACATTCGATTTTGAATGCTATTTTGCCGCCAACGAGCTGCCGCCGGATACCGACAAATGCCGATGGCTATCGCGACACGAACTGCTCAGCGTGAGCGTCGCGTCGAACGTGCCCGGGCACGAAGCGGCGCGCTGTTACGTCACGACCGGTGATTCGGCCGAACTAGCGCGCCGCCTCATCGATGACCTGGAAGCCGTGAGCGCGGCGGCGTGCGCGGCTCTGCGCCCCCGCTATGACGCTGTCTTAGAGGCGCTCGACGCGCTCGACGACGACTGTCGGCGACGACGAGTCGACGACGACAACGATGGGTCACCGTACGCCGCACTCGCCGACCGCCTGTGGACGCACTTTCGTCAAATGCCCGTACTGGGCTTCAACAGCGGTAAGTACGATTTGAATGTCGTCAAAAAGTACTTGACCCCCCTGATCATAACCGACGACGCGCAGCACACATCGTCGGCGTTCACCATTAAACGACAGAAACAATGAAATTCCTCGACATAACTAATTACCTCGCGCCCGGTGTCAGCTACGAGCGCTATCTGAAAGCGTATGGCTGCGCGGCGACGAAGGGGTACTTTCAGTGCGAGTATATCGACGCGTTGACGCGCCTGGACGAGACCGTCCTGCCGCCGCGCGAGACTTTCTACAGCCACCTGAAACGCGAGGGAATCTCCGCGGAGGCGTACGAAATTTGTGCGACGGCGTGGCGTGACGAGCGCATGACGACGATGCGCGATTTTCTAATCTATTATAATAACCGAGATGTGGCGCCGTTTCTCGAGGCCCTCGAGCGGCATTTCGCCTTCTATCGACGCCAGCGCATCGACATGTTCAAGGACGCCATCAACGTACCGGGGTTGACGTTGTTGTACCTATTCAACGACCTCCCCCTGTCAATCCCTATCTCGCTGTTCAACGAACCCAACAAAGACCTGCTCCGCCTACTGCAGTCGCAGATCGTCGGCGGCCCATCGATCATCTTCGAGCGTCATCACGAGACCGGCGTGACGTCGATTCGAGGCGCCAACCCGTGTCGTTCGATAGTCGGCTATGACGCGAACGGCCTCTATCTATCGGCGATGATGCGGGAGATGCCGACGGGTTGGTACACGCGCCGACGCGCGGAGAACGACTTTCGAGATGAACGATCGTATGGCCGTGGAGTGGTTGACGTACGAGGCGGAACGAACCGACACTCGTATACGGCACCAATTGAACGGACGCTAGAGGCGCGTCGGCAAGTACCGAGTCGACGGTAGGTGCCCCGCCACGCGAACGGCGTATCGATTTCACGGCTGCTACTTTCACGGCTGCCCGACATGCCAGACGCACGTGACGACGAACGCCGTCAACGGTCGACCGATGACGACGCTGTACGCCGCGACTCTCGCCGTGACGGCCTACCTGCGCCGCCACGTCGACGCCGTCGTCGAAATGTGGGAGTGCCAGTGGCCAGCCGTACGACCCCCCTCGGCGCCGCCCCACGCGTCACGATGGCAACCGGGGCGGGGTCCCCTTACGCGCTCGACGATACTGGAGGGTGTACGCGACGGCTCTCTGTTTGGCCTCGTGCAGTGCGATATCGCCGTACCGGAAGCGCTGCGCGCTAAGTTCGCCAAAATGCAGCCCGTGTTCAAGAACGTCGATATCACGCGCGACGATCTCAGCCCGTTCATGCGCCGTTACGCCGAGTCGCACGACCTACTCACCCGACCTCAACGGACGCTCGTCGGTAGCTACTTCGGCACGGCGATCGTACTCGCCACGCCCCTCCTACGCTGGTAACTGGAGCACGGGCTCGTCGTCGCGCGCATCTACCAGGTGTTCGAGTACACGCCGATCGCGTGCTTTCGCCGCTTCGGCGACACGGTGTCGACGGCGCGACGCGAAGGCGACGTCGACCCCGACAAATCGATCATCGCCGATACATTTAAATTACTCGGCAACAGTTCGTACGGGAAAACGATTACGCGCGTCGATCGGCACCGGGATATCAAGTACGCCACGCCGGTCGGCGCCTCGCAACTCGTCAACAACCGTCGCTTCCGGCAACTCGACGTCGTCGTCGACGACGAGCTGTACGAGGTGGCGCTGAATAAGTGCACCGTCGTCTACGGAATGCCGATCCAAATCGGCTAATTTCGTGTATCAGTACGCGAAATTGAGAATGCTCGAGTTCTATTACGATTTCGTCGACGCCAACATCCCCCGCCCACTCTTCCAGTACTGAGCTATGGACACCGACTCGGCGTACATCGCCCTTGCGGGCCACGACATCGACGCGTTCGAACCGGAAGCGCGGCGTGAACACTACTTCCGGAATCGTTCGCTCTGGTTTCCGGCCGAATGTTGCGACGCGTACGTACGGCGCCGCTTCGCCGGACTGACGTGGGAGGCGGGGGGCGAGTGCTGCGCGCGCCGGCTTCTGTTCGATCGTCGAACGCCGGGTCTCTTCAAAGAAGAGTGGCGCGGCGACGGAATCGTGGCGCTGTGCAGCAAGACGTACTACTGCTTCGGCGGCGACAACGGCGCGAAGTACAGCACGAAGGGTCTGAGCAAGCGTCAGAACGATATCGACGAAAACACCATCCTCGCCATACCGCGACATCGGAGGAGTAGGTAGGCGACGCAATATTGGCCACACACGTTAGAGACGACGTTCTGCAACCGCTTGTCGTTGTACGTCCACGCGTCGCCGCAGTGACGGTGCAGGAACGCGCGGAAGTCGACGTGCAGCGGCGGCAGACCGCACGAATCAAAGTACTCGCCGCCGCCTCGCCGGTCGACGTAGACGGTCACCCAGTGCTCCCCCGGCTCGCCGCCGTCGTCGGTATTGCACACGAAGGCCATCGGGTAAGTGGCGGCGGTGGGGGTGGTAAGTAGCGCGTCTTTAGGCACGACGCCGACGACGATGTCTTTAGCGTACGCGTTGCGTTCCAGTCGACGCATCAGTTGGAACGTATCCATAGTTACGACGTACAGTCGTACAGGACGTTCAGGCTCCTGTCGATCTCCATCACAGTCTCGAATTCCGCGTACATGACGACGTTCATCGGTCGGGGTAGCGGCGACTCGAATTGCATTTCAACGCCCACGGTCCCCTGACGCACGACGTTGAAATGGTCCCCGTCGCAACAGTCGGGGGTCAGATCGAAAGCGAAGACGGTGTAGCCGGCGGCGAAGTCCGAGCGCGATATGTCGTTCCCCTCGTCCTCGCCCGCCTTTCCGGCGGCCACGAAGAGATGCATGTAGCTTCGGATGCACCGGTGGCGCGGGAAGTCCGGCTGCAGCGGTTTGCTTGGCACCTGACGTCCGTCGACGATGAGCGTGAGAAAGTTTATGTCGTTGTGCCGCCCGTCGAACGGATTTCTAGTGTAGTCTCCGTTATAGGAGGCGTTGTCGATCATCATCAGGATTAGGCGTTTCGGAATCACACCCATGTACAAGTTCTCGTGCGAGTGCGACAGCGTACCCGCCGTTATCAAGAACGACTTGCAGTCGACGCGGCGCATCGGGAACTTAGCCGTTCCCAAAGCCCACGCTTTGATGTGACCCAGCTGGACTTCCGGGTTCAACTTCACTTTTCGTACGTACAGGCAAATCGAGCGTATCACGATACGGCACCCCGGCGCGGCTGTCGGACCCATGAGCGCGAAGGCGTCCTTCGAGAGCACCATGCGTATTTTCGTGTCGACGCCGTTCGGTAGGAGGTGGTTTAGCATAGACGCGTCGACGTGCAGGCGTCCCATCATCTCCACCTCTTCGCTGGCCGCCGTCAGGTTGCGCCGCTCTACGAACCCGGTGTTGTCGTCCCCGCGCGCGTTCATGTGTCCGGGGCTGTCTTTGTACCACAACGACCCCGTGAGATGCGATCGTTTCGCGTCGCTACCGTAACTCAGTAGGGTCTCGATGTAGGCACGGTACGCGTACGTATTGGTCGACGGCGTCACGAGCGTGCCGTTCAGCGACACGTCGATTCGACTGAACATCGAATGCAGGAAATTGTTGACCGGCGCCACGTTGGCGCCGGCCCCCAGATTGGTACCGTCCCCCTGAATCACTTTGAAGCGGACGAACCTTAGAAGGCTCGCCAGGTCCGTATAGTCGTTGCCCGACCCCGGGATGAGGAACTCGATAGGGCCGCCGGCGTCGAGAGCTGTCAGCGGTTGGTAGACGGTCCACTGACTGCTCTCGATGCTCCTCTGCTTCACCGGTCCGGTGAACAGGTCCAGTTCGGCCTTCACGCCCTCGCACGCTGTGCAGCTATTCACGAACGCCATCTTTACGCGTCGAATATATCGACCGGTCGACGCCCTCTCTTCCGTCTACTGACGGTCGTCGACGTTCGACGCGGCTTCTTTATACGCTGCACTTTTTTCCTCTTCGGCGCCGGCCCTTTCAATAGGCCGTCGAGAAGATCGACGCCGGCCTCCTTCGCGCGTCGTTTTACCGACGCTTTCAGATTGCCGCCGGCGACGACGTCCCGCGCCACGTGCACGCTTGTTTTGAGCGCGCGTTTTCCCAACGCCATGGCGCCTCTCTTAAAAAGCGGCATGACGCTTCGAAACAGGCTCCCGAAGATATTACCCAGACCGTGTCCTCGTTGACCCCGACCACCGACGAAGACCGGCAGTTGACCGCCGACCTGTCGAACGTAGTAGGCCTCGTACGGGTTCGTCGTCGGCATCGTGGTTAAAACAATCTCGATTTACAGCGTCTGATGTGAAGCGTCGCCACTAGCTTTCCCCGCTCGAATGGTATCGGTTGACCGCGATCGTCTCTTATATCGACCTCGATCGTATCGAATTGATGCCGCAGCAGCTTCACGTATTGAACGCGGTCGAACGTTTCCGAAATAACGTTACCGTTCGTACCGAAGACGGCGATGTTTCGAAGGAGCGGCGCGTACACGTCACCGACGACGCGCGATTCCACGAGATCCGTGTACACGTACAGGGTGTCGACGCCCGCCTTCATATCCATCGTATTGTGACCTTCGTACGCGTACGTGTACGCGACGGGGCTGGTCTCGATAACGACGCCGCCTCCCGGCTCAGGGCCCATCATCGGGGGACTCGTGATAACGTTGTTATGGAAACCTAGCACGCTCTTCAGACGGCTCGTATCGGGTAGGGTAAAGGTGACACCCGGCGACATATGCAGCGTCATTCGGTTAGAGACGTCGCTGAACTCTAGACGCACCTTGACATGATCGGTGCACAATTTCATTAGCTGCTCGTTGATCTGGCGCAGCAGCACGTAAACGTTGTTGTAGAAACCGTGAGTAATCGTACCCTGTCGGTATAGCATGATACCGTCTACGGTCGTGTAAAGACCCGGGTCGCCCAGCGGGGCCGACAAGTACAAGTAGGCGTCCTCCTTTCTCACGTTGTACCACGTGTGCGGGTACTGTAGCGTCACCAGTCCGCATTCCCATTCTCCAGGCAGGTCGAAACGTCGCGGCAGCGTCGTGATTTAGTGCGTCAACGTATTTTCGGGCTGCCGCTTCATAGACGCGTTGCTCGATAGCGTCAGGTAAAAGTCAGACGATACCGCCATCGCCGCTTTGTCGACGTCGACCGCTCATAGACGGACTCGGGAGCAGGTAACCGAGACAACTGCTCAACAGCGCCGTCCACAGGTTGGAGTCGCCTTGACCCCGCGTCAGATTGTATATACTAACGGCGATGACGAAGTACAGGACGATAACCTGACAGATGAATACGATTTCGGCCTTTGGGCATTCGTTACCGCAGACCCGCCATGGAACGGGTTCGTGGACGGTGGAGTCATAGGAGTTCTCGACGGCGTCGACGGAGTCCTCGTTGGTAGTCTTCGTCCGCTCCCCTGAAGAGGTAGCGGCGTCGCCGTGCCTCGTCGCCTCGGCGGGTGTTTCCTTGTTGGCGTCTGGAGTATCCTCTATATCCTCGATGGTAGGCGACGCTTCTGATTCGTCGAACATCATCGCGCCACTGCGGTCTGCTGATACAGCAGGTCTCCTTATACGGAAAGAACGAAGTTCCGCTGCATAAGCCCGCCTCGTGCAGCCGCCAACATCCCTCGTGGCGCGTCCAACGAGTCGTCATGCCGCAGCCGCTCTATTATAGGTCCACGAGCGACTCGGCGTCGATCCAGCTGTTGAAGGAGGCCGGACAACCGCTCCATTTTACGAACGCCTCCAACCCGCCGCCGCGCCGACGGCTACGCCGTAGTACCGCCTCCACGCGATACAGTTTGTCCTTCGGAACGACTACGCGTTGTAGATCCTGTTCGTAGAAGGCGCCCTCTACCGGTGTCCCGGCGTCGTCCTTCAGCCGGTAAACGGGCGGTTCGGACGGATGCACCTCTACGACGGTGAAGAGCTCCTCGCTCCAGTTAGCCATGTATCCTTTTTTGAATTGACCCCTCGTCTTACTGATACGCACGCGATCTCCCTCGCGAAGTTTCGGTTTTTTCCGCCGGCCGCCGCCGCCGCCGCCGTACAGGCGTTGCCATACGTCCTCCTGATTCGTCGCGTCGACGCTCGCCGGCGTCCTACCGATGCTTCGATGGTAGGCGTTGTTGTACGAATGCACGGAATCCGGTAACGCCTCTACGTAGCGCAGCGTCTCGTGTTTCGTAAAATAACGCCACATGCGCGTCTTCAAAGTCCGATTGAATCGTTCCACGACGCTCGATTTAGTCTCCTCGTTATGCGTCACGAAATGATGAACGCCGCGACTCTTTAGGAACGTTTGCAGGGGTCGGTTCAGAAACTCGGTCCCCTTATCGGTCTGCAGCGCGTTCGGCGGCGGCTGCGCGCCGCTCAGCAGACGCTCGAAGGCCGCGACGAGCGACCCGCCGGACTTACTCTTCAACGGAACACACCACGCCCGCTTCGAAAACACGTCGATGACCGTCAATAGGAATGTTATACCGTCGTTGTGTTTTTTCAGCCTAGTCAAGTCGACCGGATCGGCTTGCCACTGTTGGTTTCGACCGCCCACGTTGCCATCCTAGGGGCTGTGTCGTCTTCGTTCTCGCTCGCATGAGATCGTTCACTAGATCGACCATGTTACTCCCCGCGATCGTTTTACCGTCGTACACGAATTCGCCGCGGTCGTTCCATCGACACAACGGATCGGCTTTCATTTTCGCGATAAACAGACTCGCCTTCCCTTTCAGCGTTTTCGGCATGCTGGCTACGATTTCGCGCTCTACGGCCTCCGACGATGCCACCACCGCCGCGGCTGTATCTCGCCACCGTCGGCGTTGACCATCGACACGCGTACCGGTTGCGCCGCTCGAGCCGCCTCTATAGTGTTGTAGCGACTCAGCAGTTGATTGTACGACGCCACCTTATCGCGTTCGGATAAATCCGACCGCTCTAGAATGTCCTTCATGTCGCTGTCCAGGCTACTCAGCACACGTGATCAGTGCGTGCTGCTGAACGGCTGTGGCGGAAGGAGGCGTTCCACCAATCGCGGGTCGACCAACGCCATCTTCTTTGCGTACTGCATCAATTACCCCCCGATGACCTGTTTGAGTAGTGGCAGGAGAACGGTGCTCGCTAACGGCGCTAGCAGGGCCGTCAGAAACCCACCCGCCCCCGTTTGCAAGATGGCTCGCTTCCGCTTCACCGGAATTCGTTTGTTGACCAGGTCACGCAGGTGATCTCTGTATTTCGTCAACACGCGTTTCTGCTTCGGCGACACCTTCACGTTCCCTCTCATAATATTGTACGCGCAATCGCACAGACTACATATGAGACCGACCTCCGAGTGGGCGAGCACGGCTTTTCGCAGATCGATGTTCCGCTTATGCCTATCCAACAGCTGCAGGGCGAAAATGTGTCTCTTCACGCGTTGCTCCGACACCGTCGGCGCCACCTTTGGTCGTCGCTTCGCCGCTACCACCGCGCGTCGTTCCGTCATAACGACTAATAAGAGTACGCGGCGACATCCCTCTCTACTTATAGTTGACCACCCTTCCGTACGTAGACGTACTGAATGGGGTCGTCTGGAAATATACACGTACGCAGGCGCATGTACTCTTCCGTTTCCTGTTTCAGATCCACGAAGAGATAGCCGTACGCCGCCGACGTCGCGTCTTTGAAAGCCTCTATCATGTAGTTGACCTTTCCCGGGTACATCTGTTTCGCTAGGTGACCTACTTGATCGGCGTCTCGGGGGTTCTTGAATAGCGCTAAGTATTGGGCGTTCAGGCTGATTGTACGGTTTTCTTTCCCTTTCGGAAACATGTTCTGTCGGAGTTGTACGACCGACGTATTACAATGATGACTTTTTTTAGTAAATAGTGCCGTCACTCCGCTATCGGTCTCCTCCATGAGGTCGTCGAGTACTAAAAGCATCCTCTTTTTACCGTCTAAATGTGTCGTAGCCGGCAGGCCGTCTACGAAGTCTATTTTCGGTACATATTCGACAGGAACGAGCGCGATGCGCCAAACTTTATAGGATCCGACAACATGACTACCGATAACCCGCTACCGGCACCGCTTATATAGAACCACCGCCACCGCTAGATGGAGCCTCTAAAAAGAGGGCCGACGTACTGATTCGGACCCGGAATCTTGCGATCCCTAGTCGAACGCTCTCCCAGGAGAGCTAATCCGGCGCCGGCGCTTATGAATGGTTTTATCGCGGTTATATACGCATTACGCAGCATACCGCTATGAGGTTGATCGCTAGGGGACGCTGCTTACGTAACTAGGGACGCTATACTTACGTAAGCACGCGCTAGGTCCAACGTTGATCGCTAGGGCTAAATTAATCACTGGGATAACCGCTAGGTGGCACCTCAAGGAGAGGGTAATCAATCAAAAGTGACAGGTCATCAATCACGTTTTTTATAAGTAGGTTCCCGAAAACGTTTAGTGTCACAAAAACCCCTTGATCTTTTTTATAAGTAGGTTCCCGAAAAAGTTTTTTTTGCATAGAGTTAGGCCTAAAGTAGGTCAAAAAGGGGCGGGGCGAGCCTCTCATGAACCTCTATACTACTTTATACATATTCGGATGTATTTGGTATGTATTATGATAGTGTTTGGTATGTCCTATCGATCGAAGATGTTATCATCATCATCCATTGTCAAGGTCACGTGTTTTTTGCCTAAAATAGGTATAATTTGTCAATAAAACTGACCATGGAGCTGTTTATCTTGTATTTGATGTATTGCAAGCTACACATGTATATCAGATCATGCTATACTAAAATACCTGCTTCCTGTCGTGTCCGTGATATAAAATTCCGGAGATCAAGGTAATGACCTTTAAGTGCTGCACGATCAGTATATTGTTTTAAAATGTCAAACCGATCATGTCGGAATCATGATTATCGCGTCTATCACCAGCAGCATTCAATGGAGCACATTTTGTGATCAACCATAAGTTTATTAAAAGTGACGGAGATAGACAGCATTTACAAGATGATCTTTACAGGTTAATCAAATGGTCTGAAAAGTAGCAAATGTTGTTCAATTTTTGGATATGTAAATGCCTTCACACAGGACATGGGAACGAATATGTAGAATATACAATGGGGGGAACTGTACTAAGTACTACTGTAAAAGAAAAAGACTTAGGGCTGACAATTAGTGCTGACATGAAGGTTTCAGAGCAGTGTGGAATTGCAGCTTCAAAAGGAAATCAAATCCTTGGATTGATTAGGCGAAATGTAGCACATAAAAAAAAGAACTAATAATACCGATGTACAAAACAATAGTTAGGCCTCATTTCGAATATTGTATACAAGCGAGTAGGCCATACCACAAGAAGGACATAGATTTGCTAGAAAGAGTACAGGGGAGATCGACTAAAATGATACCAAAACTGAGGGATCTTAGTTATGAAAAATGCCTAAAAGAATGTGGTTTAACAACACTAGAGACCAGGAGATTGAGAGGAGACCAGATAGAAGTGTCTAAAATATTTAATGGATATGAAAATATTGATAGAAATATGTTTTTTTCAGTTAAGAAAGATTAGAGGACATGAAGTTACATTAGTAAAGGAGCAGTGTAGATTAGACGTAAGAAAGTTCTCATTTTCACAAAGGACTGTGAATGAATGGAACAGATTATCTGATGATTGTGTGGGTGCTGGTAGTGTGAATATGTTTAAAAATTAAATCGACACATACCTCAGAAGGGCTGGATACATGTAGATAAAAGGGTTGGACTCTCGATAAGCCAAAGGGCTTCCTTGTCCACCTGCCATCTAGAGTTAATTCTCTGGATGGCAGTCTTGTTAAATCTTGTTAATGCAACCCGACATTACGAAAACAGTATACGGAACTATCTTTCTTAACACAGCAAGCACACACAAAAATGGGGGTGGGCAAAGTCAATATTCATATAGATAGTATAATTATATCAGGTGTAGCGGCTACGACGGCGACTATATTTAGTCTTAGTAGGAGTATCACGTCCCTTATTATGACATAATATTTTATTTTTATACCATACACACGTCGAAACGATAACAATATATCGTATGTTTTTGTAACAACTCTGTGGAGCTACATTGGATACGATATAACTAAATTAAGTACAGTAGTATGGTGTTAATTTGGAGTTGGTGTTGGACGAAGACTGGGGCAAGCACAACAGTTTCCTCCACTTCTGCCTCTGTCTGTGCTACCGTGTAGCAGGAGCACCTTTCTGTACAGCTTGTACTGCATTCGCAAATGACCAGTTTGTCCAGGACTTTCGCTGCTCGAGGGAGGGGAGTCCATAAAGGCATCCAACCAAATTCAGACTCAACCCACTCCCAGGAGCATGGGCTCGGCAATAATAGATTATCCTCACATGTATCCAGCTTGATAGGTCGCTCTCTTGACACGCTCTATCAGGACGGCCTTGGTTGGTGGTAGGTACTCGAACGTGCGAGATGACTGAGAAAATGTATGCTGGCGTGCTTGGTGCACTTCCAGTAGAGAGGAGGGCACAGTGTATAGCGAGATGACGTGTGAGAGGCCTTTCCATCAGGTGGCTTGACTCGTTTGTGAGATCTGGCATTGTGCTCCACTTTCCATAAGCTGATTTCTTACTCGTGCCGGAAAAATAAGAATCAGTTGTCGGACGACATCAACACGTTTCTGTAGCGAGGTGCATCTCAGTGAAGAGAATCACATTTTTCTCAGCTTAATATGTTATGCTTGTTTTCGGTCTCAGGAAGTGCACCATACCGTCACCATCCATCAGATTCTCGTCAGCTTCATCGATGTCGGATGGCGAGGATCCTTCCAAGCAGCAGCAGATTTAACTTTTGGACTCTTCGCAGACTGCCGTGTTTTTATATGTCTCGATTCCAAACAGGTGACCCGTATTGCTTTCCCTGACGCGCGATATGCAGCTGTCCTAGTAGGTGCAGGTCTTCTTTGATGCTATCGACATGCTTGCTTTTGTTTTTTGTGTTGATGCTGAGAAGGGAGATGTTGTTCCTCTTGAGTGGCTCATGGAAGGCTTGAGTGCTTGAGTGTGCAGGTGCTCCTCTTCACCAAAATTGAATGCCGTTTATTTCCCACTACGTGGTCACACATGATACTTTGGCAGACGCCTCTGACATGACCTCTTTGGTGTAGAAATTATGACGTCGTCGCTGTCGTCATTAAAGGGTGTTCCTGTCTCTTGGAATGCTGCAACGATTGCCATGGTCTCTGCTGCAAACTTCTTCTGAACGCTTGGACTCTGATCATGATACAAGGGAACAGGGACGAACAGGACCTGAAACTCCGCGCTGCCCAGAGTAACTGCCGGCCCTGCCACAGACCACGCTGTAAAGACGCACTCATCATTCAGATTGAAATGAACTCCCAACTAACGCCATGCTACTGTACAGAATTGGATCATATCGTATCTAAAGCTGCTCAACGCCTGATATGACTGTTCTATCTATACAATGAGCTTTATAGATGTGTCAAGGATATTCCCTGGTATGTTTCCGTCATTTCGGGTTGCACTATATTTAATAAAATTGTGGTTAATCTCAAAATGTGCGCCATTGAATGCTGATGTTGATAGACGCGACTTTCATGATTGATCGGTTTGAAATGTGTTAACAATGTACGGATCGCGCGGCACTTACAGGTCATCTCCTTGACCTTCTTGACTAGACTTTAGCATTATGGAGATAGAAGGATATATTTATCTAGTATAGCATGATCTGATCTGGCATGCATCTAACCCAATTAAGATAAGTAGCTCCAATGTCAGTTGTACTGGCAAAATAAAGCTATATTAGATTTAACAAGATTGCCACCCAGAGAATTTACTCTAGATGGCAGGTGGACAAGGAATAGTCCTTCTATCTTTCTTAACAGAGAAAAGAACATTTGTATCAATATTTTCGAAATTAGGCGACACATTCATGACCTCGACATTGTATGATGACAGAAACCTCTTAAATCGGTCGGACATACCCAAAACTATCATAATTCATACAAAACTCGTTTGAATCGGCCTATTATCAGCTAATATATAATCATATTGGGTTTTATCCTATATCGGCGGAATCCGTTTTGGGTTTATGCTAATTAGGGGGTGTTAACGAATAACAAAATGTGTGTCCTATATCATGATTTGAATTGCACCTATCAAAGGTTATGTGTGCCACATTTTGTGATTTCTTACAAAAGTGAACATCATGTCTGAAAACTTACCCTAAGACAGCAGTCTAACATTGTGACGGTACACAATATTTTTGAGTACCAATATTAATAATAATGACAAAGTTTAGGAAGGTGTGGTCAGAGGCGCAACATACAAGAATCGTTGGGCAAAATCGTTAACATGGACAAGCAAGAGTCGTCATTAAAACAAGGGACCACCGAAGGTTAGGATGGGAATGTAATTTCAAATAAATAAGTCTTAAGTTTTTTACTAAATGTTGTTGTACTCTCAGAAGATTTTAAAATGACAGGCAGTTGATTCCTGATTATGGGTGCAGCTACAGAAGAAGCAGGTTTGCCAATATTAAGCTTGGTTTTCGGAACATTAATAGGATCTAATGTACTGATATAATAAGTCGTTGTGAAACAGATGATCTAAAATTCCTGTGGATATCGGAAAAACGAAGAAGACTAAACACATAGGATGCGTGTTGCGTAGAAAGAGTACGATATGTGATAGTGGCTAACTTTAATTATTGTATTCGATATGCAATTGGAAGCCAATGTAACTGTAGGGACAGATATGGTGCGAAAGGAGGTGCTTGTTAGTACCATTCAGATACCCACATCACGGATATCAAACAAATCCCGAGATGAACTGTCGCGTCCGGTAGACACTGTTTGTAAAAGTTTTTTTCCACAGCAGGTCACAAACACGTTCTTGTGATCTTGAAGGTAATTCTAATCGAGCCTGCGTATCCGGGTAAGTTACTGTATTCCTCTTAAACGGCTTGAATTTCGAGGGCCAACCATTCAGGGATTAACCTACGACTCTTAGAATAGGAAGCAAGACCCAAATATTTTTCAAAATACCTCGTGTATGTTCACCTTTTACGAGGTAAATTATTTGTTCGGAACGTAAAATATAATGTGCGCGTAATATGTAAGGAACCACTCGCTCGTGGCAAATACATCGGGAAAAAGGACCCAGCCTCGTGGGCTTGGCAACATGAAATAGACGCTGACACAATTATGCTTATGTCTACACTTATGTCTACTGCACATAGCAATACGACTAATACTTGACAATTCTACACTATTATCACTAAGGCATATCGATGGACGTGAACTTCACATGCTCTCCGACCTTCGTCAGTTTGAACAAACAATGAATATCTGCGTTATGGTGTTTATGTAACGATGTTGGGGATTTTCTAACATTTTGTAAGTATTACTATAACGATTGTAATCTACCAAAGCATCGCGTTAGGTGACGACATGTTTGCTTGTAGTAGTAGTAGTAGTACTAGTAGTAGAAGTAGTAGTAGTATTTTTATTAATGTAAAGCATTTATAGAGCGCCGTGTGTCCGGATACAAAATCTGCTCAAAGGCGCTGACAATCGTAACGGATATAATAAGTCTATTGCGATCTGTAATGCTATATGGCGGTAACTGCCAAACCATTATTACGAACTTATTAAATATTGCCGCCGAACTCACCGTTATTAGTGCGGTTAGCCAGGATTACGACATTCAATAATTTAATTTGGGAAATATGTTGCTACACGCTGTCCAGCTGTATGGATTATTATTACTGACCCACGCCTGACCCGCCTCGCGGCTGTTTATCGTCTAGAAGTAGATTTTGTATCTCAGACAACTGCGGATCTTCCACGTCAGGTAAGCGGGATGGTTTTGTGAAAGAGGTTGATAACACAATTGTATAGTTCAACTGCGTCACATAATTAGTTGAGTTGTGTTAACGTGTGTGACATATACAAGAATTGTTATGCCAAGACATAATACTGGTGCAACTTCTTGTCAGTGAACCGTGCTAAGTTGCATCAGCAATAATATTGATATTGTGCCAACGATTCGAATAACGCTGGCATATCCGCCTTGTAAACATAGTTTAAAGTGGACGTCAGTTGTGATTTCTAAGCTAGTCGTTCTCTGTTATGATTGAACTTACTGATGATAGTCTTCCGTATATTGATTATGCTTGTTATCAACTACGATGCTTGAATAAAACGGTGGAATTGCGCAACGACTGCTATGATTTTGCTTATGAGAAGTAAACACGTTTCACATAGTTCAACTAACCGTCATTACCGTGTGGAAGGATACTACTCGGAAATAAAACAAATGTCCGAACGAAGAAGTCTGAATGTTTCTGTGTGTTTTTTATGAACACACGTCCGTAGCTAAAATGCAAGGTAATCGACTTGATATCTGCTTGCTGGTGTGGTAAGATTATATGTTTGACAAAATAACGACATTGAAAAGAACGGAAATTTTGCAGACAACTGTTGTAAAAACCGAGGACTTGACATGCTGTACGTACATACGTCAATAAGTTACACGTTACAGAATAAGAAGAACATATTACTTGTTCACACATATCTCCTGTGCTTGACATGTGTTGTAGGTATATTTGAGAAGCATGGCGAATACAACAAACGGCGCCATTAATTATGATGATAAACTCTACATAGAAGATGGTGTATATGGCGACAAAACGCATACGCATGGGAAGTGTGTTGTGTACGCTTGGCCAATAATCCGGAATTTGTTGAGTAAGTGCACGCTCTCTTTCATGTGGGTATATTGCATTTGTGTACAGTCAAACTTTACGGTAACCTCGATAATACAACCATATCGCTATTACGGTCACCTGAGGATAGATCCAACTTATTTCCATAACAGCAAGGTATAACAATAATAAGGTAACTTCTCTTGCGCCTAAATCCTCGGAAACCAAATTCAGAAGGGGCATAAATACAAAAGGGTTAGTCAGTCTCAGAATCGACAAGCTGTATTAAAGTCGTCAACAGATGGATCGATACGCCAGGGAGCTACGGTAGAATCAGTCCCGCTAATAAGGTCACCTCGCTATTCAGGTCGTTTTGTGTCAGTCCCGATGGTGACCTTAATAATTATGTACCACTGTAATGTATTTGTGAGAAATATGGTACTTAAACTAGCTTTATACATATGTTTTAGATTGTTACTGTTTGTTTAAAATACTTAAAATACAAATGGCCAATCAAATTAATTTGGCATTAATGCACTGACAAATATTCCTCGAACAGGTTCCATTCCATTCACGCCTGGAAGAGGTCCGTTTGTCATATGTGACTATGGGACAGCCGACGGTGTCAACTCAATTAGCCTGATGACAAATTGCGTAGGTGAGTAACACCGACGTTAGGCTGTTCACTGTCAAATTGTGCATATTAAACTTGAAGTACCGTGTTTGCCGAGTTCATGAAATTTTGGTATTTACAGATCAGTGTATTACTTTTAGTAATAACATTATGTGGTATAATAGACCACACATACGCATACTTAAAAAATATTCTCAGGCAAATGCGCTGCAGTTATTATGTAACTGCTAGTGCATCACATTATGTGTTATACTAATCATAATGTAGTCAATCGAATATGGTTTGGATGTGGCTTACTGTGTGTTCTATGTGGCACAGACTGGGTCCAGAAGACATATGGAGACGACCAGCAAGTTCACATCATCTACGAAGATCGGCCGACCAACGACTTCAACTATTTGTTTCGTTTAGTCGAAGGTGGGTAACGTTAGCAAAACGTTTTATATTTAATGAAGTATTGCATGTACGGGATAATATAACTGTATTCAACATATACATGTTGTACTAACGGTACATATTGGACGACAACACCCGCGTTTAATAAAATTTATATTAAACGCGACTCCGTGACACAGCCACCGTTTGAAACAATAAATTAAAAGAGCGGACACACGACCGAAACACGCGGTGTAGGCTGATAAATAAGTAAGCTGCAACGGAAGCTGACTCCGCGATGGCACGGCTAGGTCGTCCCAGTCGTGAACGCACGATGGCGGATTCAGCGCGCCAGCTGTCGATGACTAGCCTTGTCAAATTAGTGGTCATCCATAAATGTAGGTATGAAATTAGATGTCATACTGATCTTTACGTGAGATGGCAGCATTACTGATATGAGCCACCCTTTGTGGGTGAGGTGAACTTTAACCAGGTCAGGGTCCGATATGTAGAATACCCATACAGCGGAAGCTGTTGCATGACAACAGCATAATAATACAAGGGAAACTCCTAGCCAATCAGCGTAGCGCAGAAAGACCGCGTAGCTTGTGCTAGGTTCTTAAGTGAGCGGACGTATTTTCCGTTTCCCGTATTCGAGTTCCCGATAACGAAATTGAATTTCATTCGTCGATCGTGCATCTGCGTTCACTATCGTCGACCGTTCGTCGGATAGTTGAGTATACCTTACTATTATCGTTATTATTTATCTGTGATAATATTTCGCAAGCCTTGTTTGGCGTGAGACAATGGCGACAGATCAC
Organism: Escarpia spicata; assembly: GCA_963995525.1. Classification (NCBI taxonomy): domain Eukaryota; kingdom Metazoa; phylum Annelida; class Polychaeta; order Sabellida; family Siboglinidae; genus Escarpia; species Escarpia spicata. The sequence goes on along the minus strand of OZ023205.1, from coordinate 63,968,989 downwards.
GACGCTACCCGTGTCCTGATATTTGGCGATAGCCACGTATTTTGGTCATCGCGGTTCATGAGGTCGGCTGGCCCGTCTTGGCCAGGGGTTAGTGTTGATTTTGCCGTGGACGGGCACGGATGTCGTGGTCCCTCTTTTATAGGGATTCGCGGGAGGGGGGGAGATCTCGACAATGCGTGACGACGACCTGTAGGATAGAATTTCGATTCTAAACCCAGGTCTAGTCCTCCTGCAAGTAGGCGGCAACGACATTGACTCGGTAGGTTCGTCTCCCCAACGTGTAGGAGCGCAGCTCGTTAACTTTGCTCGCGAATTAGTGGAATTTGGCGTTAGCCAAGTTGTGATCTGCCAGTTGATTGATAAAACAGGCAAAATGGCGTCACTTCTCCCCCGAGGATGGGACCACGCGTGTGGCGGCGATTAACACTTTTATCCAGGCAAAGTGTGCAGGGGATCACCAGATCTCTTTTTGGAAACATAAAGGCTTCTGGAATCCCCGGAATAGGATCTTTATGCGGGACGGGATGCACTTTAATGATCTCGACAATTTTAAGTTGTATCGTAGTTTCCGGGGTTCCTTGCTTTGGGCTGCTAGTCGTCGGTAAGCCGGGTCGATAATGGGCGATAAACTGGGTATGGTTAAGAGGGCCGATGAAAGTAGAATGTTAGCGTTCTGAATATCCCTGTCATTTAAGTGTACCAAGGGCGACGGCAGTAGGTTACTGGCGTTTATTAAGTGTACCCGTCCGGTAGCAGAATCTAATGTTGCAACCCCTTTTAATAATTTTATAGAGTCCTGGTGGTCTTCCCAGTCATATCTCTCCTGAGCCGAAGTGGAGATCATGATTCCTTTTAACATGTTAAGTTTTGAACGCATGATTAGATAATAAGGTATGTCTTGCCCTTTTGACTTATAATTAATATCAAGTCAATTGGGGTATTTTAATGCTTGTCTACTCTAGGAGCACCTATAGTTATTCTCTAATTTGAGATGTAGTGCCTAATTAAAGGCAATTTCTCTAGGGTCAAATAGTTCATGCTTCAGTCACGTAAAGTGGGTTGTCCTGGTTAAACAAATGACATTAATATTTACAGTTAATCAGTGATTGGTATTCTACACCGATTATTCGGTTATTAATGGTCTTATTGCAGTGGTGGTTTACAAACTGTACCGTCAAGTCTGTCTTAACCATGGCTCCCTGGGCGAAATGGGTTCAGTGAATTAATCGGTATCTCATGTCATACATAGATGCATACTGTGACGACCTGGCCAGTTGGCAGTTAGGCAGTTCAGCCGATACTGGTGTTTCAGCCTTGTTGTCCATCTTGGCACGTCGGGCCAGATGTTTATTTTTTTAAATACTGATTTCAGTTATAACCAATCAGTGTAGTGGGTGTTATGTTAGATACATACTGTGACGACCTAGCCCGTTGGCAGTCAGGCAACTCAGCCAATATTGGCGCTTCAGCTTGATCGTCCAGCTCGGCACGTCGGACCAGATGGTAGTTCATCATGTTTTATAATGATTTCAAGTAATCGATCAGCGCTGGGGTGTTAATTTGGTTACATACTGTAACGACCTGACCAGTTGGCAATCAGGCAACTCAGCCAATATTGGCGCTTCAGCGTGATTGCGCAGCTTGGCACGTCGTGCCAGATGTTGGTGTGTCATATTGAGTTCAACGAACTAATCAATATCTCATGTGATATATCAGATGCATACTGTGACGAGCTGGCCAGTTGGCAGTCAGGCAGCTCAGCCAATATTGTCGTGTCAGACTGCAAGTCCGTCTTGGCGCTCCTGACTAGAAGTTCAGCATTCACATTGCATACAAGATAGAATGAGTTGGCGTCTCGGCAACTCAGCCAATATTGGCGCTTTGGCTTGATTGTGCAGCTTGGCAAGTCTGGCCAGTTTGTGGGGTGTTATATTAACTTCAGTTAATCAATGTCTTGGGTGTTATGTTAGATACATACTGTGACGACCTGGCCAGTTGGCAGTCAGGCAGCTCAGCCAATATTGTCGTGTCGGACTGCAGGTCCGACATGGCGCTCCTGACTAGTAGTTCAGCATTCACATTGCATGCAAGATAGAATGGCGCTTTGCCCTGAATATCCAGCTTTTCCAGTACAGTAATATCATGTCTGCAACAAGTAACCTGTGCCGGACATGGCACTCTGTAACTGTTACAGGATGGTGCCGACGAGGGCGCGGAAGAAAAGGGGGGCCCAACCAGTGGCAGCGACGGTCGAGCATACTCAGACGAGAAGTCGGGCTGCGACGACAATGGCAACGAGTCACGTACGCCAGTCAGTGGCACGGGGCAGAAAACGCACTATCGGTCGACCACGGGCTCGTCCGTCTGATGACCACCTGTTGGCAGCACAGACCGATGTCCTGTTGCAAACGAAAGCCTGCAATCAGCCAGTGACAGATCGTGATTCGCTGCGACAGATGGCAGCACAACCCAATGCCTCGTGGCATGTGACGGATGACAGTCGACCGACATCGAGTCGGAATACAAACAAGCAGGCGGCAGCACCACTGATGGAGAGTGTGGCAGCAACGACTGCTAGGCATCGGTGGGAAGAGACAGTGGAGCAGCGCCTGCAGCAGTCACATCAGTTATTGCAGTAAATGCACCAGATGATGTCTGAACAAAGAGATAATGTCACAGCTATGCCGCAGTCCAACGGTGCTGAGTTTATGCTACAGTTGGATGATTTAACACAGGAGGTGGCAGCCTCGGGTCAGGTAGGGGGCACCACTGTGCCACCATGGCCTACAAGGGAAGGTTCTTTGCCAAATCTTGGGCAGGGCATAGATGTTGGGGCCGTGATAGATAGTCTCCCGCAGCAGACTCGAGAGAGGGTTGGGACATTCACCAAAGCTTCTGTGTCTATCCATGCGCATGTACCAGCTAATGTCAGAACGATGGTATGGTCTGGGGAGTTTGTGGAAATGTCGGCTCTGTTGCCTGGTGTCAGGTCCAGTAGCCAAAATTCTTACGCTGGGCCTGCAGCAGCAAGGGGAGGATGGTCCATCAGTAGTGTGTGTCGGCCCTAAGGCCAAGCCAGAAATTCGCAGTTTCCCACAGTGGGAGAAAGCCTTCCGGGTCTACATGTCATTGTACTTATCCCAGCCCACCCACTACCATGAGGCCCCTGCATTGTTGAAATATATTGACACGATCAAACTTTCCGGGCCCTACGCATGCTAGAAGGGTGGGGGTGGGACTCGACGGTTTCCGAGTTATAGCTGAGAGCGGCTCAGGTGGGGAATGACAATATCGGGCCAGCTTATGGTGGGACCCCCTTTCAGAGCAAGGGCGCGATCCGCCGACCGTCACCCAACCCCTGCTTTTTGTTTAACAAAGGCCAAGTGTGCGACAAGCGCAGGTCCCGATACCAGCACAAATGTCGACGTTGTGGCGCAGGTCACCCAGTGTCGATATGCCCAGCCGCCCCGGCCAGACAGGCCAACCCAAGTAAGTTGCCAACTGTCATGCCCCGCAGTAACCCCAGGCAATAATTGCATGCCATCGCCTGTATCCCCGTTAATTCTACGTCAAGTATTGCAAGGATACGATAAAAGCAAGTCTGCTTACTTAGTTAACGGTTTTATCTATGGATTTCAGATAGGCTGTCTCAGCATACCAGCTCAAGCATGTAGATTGGTAACGAAATTGAGATCTGCATTTACCTTTCCTCAGGTTATTGATGCTAAGATAAAGAAGGAGTAAAGCTTAAATTGGATTATAGGTCCATACTGTGTTCTTCCTGACGTGCCCAGGTTCAGAATTTCGCCACTAGGTGTAGTGGAAAAGAAAACACCTGGCGAGTAGCGTGTAATTCATCACTTGTCATATCCGAAAGGGACTTCTGTAAATGATATCCGTCCGGTATGCTACAGTACAAGATGCCATTGCGTTCTTTAAGAAATCACCCACCACTATTTTCTTGGGTAAAGTTGACATAGAGTCAGCATTTCGCATTTTTCCGGTTGTGCGGCTGACATGGATGCGTTCGTTGGACTCTGTGACAGGTTATGGGTCCCATTAGCACATGGTAAGACACAGGGCCCATCTACAACCCTTCCGTTTTTGGGTGTTATGTTGGACACAGTGAATAAAGGAGCTCGTCTACCCCAAGACAAGTTGGATAAATGTAGGTCATTAGTGTGCGAATTTCTGCTGAAACAGAAGGTCACTCTCAGGCATCTTCAAAGTGTAATTGGCCTATTAAATCATGCATGTTCTGACGTACTGTATGGAAGGGGTTTTCTCAGAAGGCTCATCGATTTAACAATTGTTGTATCCAAACCACATCAGACTTACGCAGCAGGTTAAACTGGACTTGAGAGTGTGGTAGGACTTCCTTAGCAGTTTCAATGGCAGAGCCTTTTTTCTTGATGAGGATTTCCTCAACGGGCATTGTTGAGAATTGTACACTGATGCGTCAATGAGCATAGGGTATGGGGCAGTATACGGCAAGGAAAGATTTTATGGTACCTGGCCTTCGTCATGGCATTCTCGCAACATTTCTGCGTTAGAACTGTTCCCTATCGTTGCTGCGGTCGAAGTTTGGGGTTCCGAATGGGCAAATAGAACCGACAACGAGGCATTGGTGCCTGTGATAAATAAGCAAACATCTCGGGAGCCACACATCATGGCCCTCATTCGTCGTTTGGTTTTCACGTGCCTCAGTTTTAACATTAACTTCATGGCACGTCATGTCCCGGGTCGGATCAACATTTTGGCCGATAAGCTATCACGGGTTCAGGTGGATGAGTTCCGCACATTAGCACCAGGGGCTAATATCATGCCGTCCGAGCTACCTGTACATTGTTTACCAGAAGGCTCTGATTATAATGAGATAACCCGAAAATGAGAACGACACATTGTCATTAATATATTTTAATATGTCCTACGGCTTGTCTCGGGCGAGTTCTTTTAATCACGGCTTATGGGAAAGTGTCTTAGCGCTGTGTAAGGAAAAAGTTTGCCTCGGGCGAGTCCTTCCAATCACGGCTTATAAGAAAAGCGTATTGATGCGGTATGATTTTAGTGATGTATGAGGAAGGCTTGTCTCGGGCAAAGTCTTTTAGCAAAGGTTAGTTGAAATGTAATCTAATGTTAGGTGAGGATGGCTTATCCATGGCGAGTTCTTCTGTTAATTTAAACGTTGCAAGAAACCTATATTTCAGTATTTGTACATACAGGGTGAATAGTTTTCTACAACAAGCACCTGATATCAACTTTTACAGAGAAGGACCGAACCATTATGTATATAGTGTAAATGTCTACCTTAGCGACGGTTGGGAAAACTTGTCTCGGGCGAGCTCTCAGAAAATAAATATTAAGGTCTTTCACAAATACAGGTGTTGGTGGGGCGGTCACATGTCTAGGTGACCGGGTGGCGGAATGGCCCCACCTCTCTGGATATTATCTAAAACCTTATTAGCTACAATATTGATATATTGATATAATAATTGTACCACGTGATTTGTGGGTCATTGTTTAATTTATATGTGTTATTCTTCATACCCATAATGTGGGCCTCATGTCGTGTGATGTTTAGGTAAACGACGCAGTGTATGAGGACCTCCATTGGCCCACATTTGTTGTAAAAATTGCATGTTTTCACGAAATAAATCCTGGCCATTTTTATTCTACCTGGTGTTGTTTTGGTGCCTGGCGTAAATTTAGGTATGAAATTAGATTTCATACTGATCTTTACGTGAGGTGGCAGCACTACTGATATGAGCCACCCATTGTGGGTGAGGTGGACTATAACCAGGTCAGGGTCCGATATGTAGATTACCTTTACAGCCGCAGCTGTTGCATGTCAACAGCATAATAATACAAGGGAAACTCCCAGCCAATCAGCGTAGCGCAAAAAGACCGCGTAACTTGTGCAACGTGTGAATGATTTTGAGACGCCCATATCGCTTCCTAAGGCTTGGTTCACATATGTACGCGGGTACTCGCGCCGGATTGTCAGTAAACGGCACCAAGGTTAGAATTCACTTACCTGGGTTTCAAAACTTCGAAGCATTGTTTTTACCCCCCACAATTTGTCTGTGATTTCGGAAGAGACATTAGAAGAAACACTAATTACTGATAATCTATGCCTCTTCCGAAATCACAGGAAAATCACAGGAATTGAAAAAAACGAGTTGATTCACAAAGATAAGGATATCGATCTACATTGCCCATGATGGCTTCGAATTAGCTACAGCAAAAAATGCTTGCTCTTATGTTGACACTTTGCAATATCGTATTCTTTCAACTGGCTAGTTATAACGGGCTTACGGCTATGCATTATATAGTCAGCGATAATATTGTATTGCTCGTTCTATATCTGTATTGTAGGGTAATTACTATACACATTTATACATTATTATAGTTACTTCTTAATTATCATTAGTTTATTATGTGAATATTTATAGAAACTGTGACAGTTATAAATTATTTATTTGTTTAATGTTTGCTGTTGTCATACCCTGCGTGCCTATACAATGGTCGGCTGCGTCATTACGGATAAATGCTACATGTTATATGTGTTAGCGCCATTGTAACATAACGTGCTGTTTTCTACCTAGGTGTAACCCCCGGATCGTTCAGTTACATTGAAGATCACAAGAACGTGTTTGTGACCTGCTGTGGAAGAAACTTCTACAAACAGTGTCTGCCGGACGCGACAGTTCATCTCGGGTTCTCCTCCTTGGCCTTGATGTGGCTCTCTACATGGTGAGTAAGCCATCATTACTAATTCAATTACTTTCACCTGACGTCCTAATGCTCCTGACATATCAGCTCAAATTCACACCATTGCGCAGGCATGCATGCACGCACACAAATACGTAATATACGAACAAACACATACATGCTCTCACGCTGTCGCAGCAGGTTCACGCACAGGCACACAGGCACACAGGCACACAGGCACACGAACACGCACGCACTCACACACACACGCATACGTATACGCACACACACGCACACACGCACACACGCACACACGCACACATGCACACGCACACACGCACGCACACACGCACACACGCACACACTCACACACTCACACACGCACACACGCACACACGCACACACGCACACACGCACACACGCACACACGCACACACGCACACACGCACACACGCACACACGCACACACGCACACACGCACACACGCACACACGCACACACGCACACACGCACACACGCACACACGCACACACGCACACACGCACACACAAAGTTCCATAAATCCTTTATAATTCTATGTGTCGCCTCTGATGGACACTATAATACTATAATTGTCGACACGATGTTGTACTTGAGAAACTGTTTACTGAACAAATGCATGTCCGTCGCAACGCTAGCCCCGTTCTACGGTTCTTAAAAAATATTACACAATTACACGATTACTGTCCAGATTTGAAATCGTACATAGATATGTTATCACTCGGGGCGTGGACAGCATACATAATAACAACAACCGCAATTATCATTTATAAGTGGAGCGCAGTGGTGATTTGGATACAGCTTCGGACTCTCGACCGAAAGAACCCGACTTTTGAATCATGTTCTGCGGTGTCGAACCTTGAACATGTTCAATCGCTCTATGTTGCTCCCGTTCACTCAGTCGTATGAATGAGTAACTGCCTATAGGCAGTGGTGGATATTTGCGTATGAATAGTCTTCGCGCATTAATTGCAGCGTGGCTGGATGCTTCCCAGAAAAGTTGAGATAGTATTCGATTGAATACGTCTGCCATATAATAAAGTGTGAAGCGCTTTGTGAAGTCCAGACGATTGGATACTGCGCTATATAAGAACTTGCCCTTACTTTAAAACATTTCCTTACACTCTCTATAGATATACGCAATTCGCATGGGACAGAAATATAAATGTCCACAATTCTGACCGACCCCTAACGTAACGATACAGTTTGTTTCATTCAAAACAATGTGTACCAAACTGCATGTTATGCTGATCGCCCAATATTTACTACCATACAATTATTATGAATTACTGCATTATACATTGGGCGGCTGGTTTTATTGATTGTTTGTGTTAAGACCTATGTTTTATTCAATCGGTCAAGTCTTAACTAGCACAATCTGGTAATCATTTTATACGAAAACATACATTCCTATAAAGAGGCAACATTTTTTCTAGGCCACTTGTGACGACAGCGGAAGTGTTCAGCGCGCACTTCGCGGAAGGATCTAACGAACAGCACCTATTTATGGCGCAATCCGCTAGAGACTGGGAAACGTTCTTGCTCCACAGAGCCAAGGAACTTGTACCCGGTATGGTTGTAGCTTTTATCGTATTTTAATATATCAGTGACTCTACTACAATTAGTATTAGCGATATGTTGTTTGAGCGACAAATTGGCTAGCCCGTAGCATATTTTGGAATTTCTACCAGTGTTGTGGTACCGTAATCTATTTTTGCAACAATATAGGACGCGTTACTTTTGCGTAACCTACCGGCTCTGAACCACCAAACACGTCCGAGTTGCTAGGTGCATTATACTCAACGACGTAACGTGTCTGGCAGGCGGACGTCTGCTGGTAGCAACGCTAGACAGAACAACATGTCCGTGCAACCAGGACGAAACTGGTGTATGGTGCAGATACAGAACCATGACGAACATATGGAGAGAGATGATGCACGAAAAGCTCATATCGGAGGTAAACAGTTTACTATTTATTTTTTCAGTCATTAATAGCATAATAGTATTGGCCAGCTTCTGTCTCGAGAGACAATGTTTGTCTTAAATGAATTCGTCTGGGTTAGTGTTTTGGCATTACGCCTTGCAAGCTTGATTTCCTGGTTCGTCCGATAATATGCTTCGTTGTCAAGTGCTGAACCGCCTGTAAGACAGGCTCGTCAAATGCTTATATCCTTGGCAACAGCTTGCCAGTGAAGTATTCGCAACGATTTTGTGTAACTGATCGTTGCACGATTATGTTAGCTCGGAAGAATCACAAAAACACGCGAAACGTTAAACCCCATTGTTAGCAAGAGTTTGATTTGTGTCGGTCTTACGTCACGTATGAAACGAAGGACCGGTTAGAACATTTAACCAACGAGGAATTTCGATAACAGAAGAAACTTCATTTATTGTTTGCGAGGTATTGTGACAGTATCTATCTGCATGTGCGCCTACCTGGCAGCCTATTAGACAGTCTCGTGTATTTTGTCTGATTTTGATGTCTTAAGACTATTAGTACATCGCATTCTTTATTGTATCATATAATATTATTGTATAAATATGGTGCTATAGAAATCAATAAACAATTTGAAACTGTCTTCAAGACGTGTCCACTGGACTGCTCACTAATCCACTTAAGTACAAGTACAAGTATTTTTGTTATTACGCAAATGTACTTAAGTACAAGTACAAGTACAAGTACTAAAAAGTGTTGAAATACAAAAGTTCTTAAGTACAAAGTACTTCGGCACTGCCCTGATATACACACACACACGCATAGCACTCGCAGGCATGTGCATCCACGCACCCACGCACCCACGCACCCACGCACCCACGCACCCACGCACCCACGCACCCACGCATCCACGCATCCACGCACCCACGCACACGCAAGCACCCACCCATACACACATAACACAAACACATACACACACACACACACAAGCACGCAAACACGCACGCACGCACACACACACACACACACACACACACACACACACACACATAATATTAGTTTTCATTCAATATTATGATTTATATGTTTTCAGGAAGAATATATCGCGACTACAGAACAGACCTATTGGCACACATCTGCTGATCTGTTTGCCCCGTTCGATGACAAGTCATCTAGCGTCACGAAGTCTGGACTACAACTGGTTGCGTTGGAGACACGGAGAAACAAATGCATCTGGCGAGAACGATGGATGATGTCAACCAAAGAAGGTGAGAAAACAACTAAATCATGCGGGTATCTGGAAAGTCGTAGATGACTCGTTGTGCCGTATTGTCCACACACGTTGGCCACATCGTTAATTTCTTGCATGTTTCTTTGAAAACAAATAGAGTGCGCATGTCTGTCATGTGTTGTTTTCATTATTGATTTTTCGAATGCTACCATGTTGGTTTGTATATTTCGACGTTTCTTATTGAAATACATGTATTCTTGTTCACAAAGGACATTTCTTCTTCAGTTCAGCATATCTCTGCGAGATAGCTGCCCACGATACACTGCTCTCTCTGCCGTTTGTCTCCCTGCTCTCACGATGTAGTCTTCCAACCAGTCGCTGATGTCCTGCTCCTTGTTCTTCCCATTTCCTCTCTTTCCCTCCACTTTACCTTCTAGGATTGTTTTCTTTAAAGAATTGTGTCTTTTGATGTGTCAAAAATAGCTAAGTTTTAGTCATTTTATTCTGTACACTAGTTGGCAGTTCTTTGTGTATAATCTCTGCGTTGGTTGTTTTTGTTATCCATGGCACTCTTAAGACTTTTCTGTAACAATTCATCTCAAACGCTTGTATTCTTTGTTCAGTGTCCACGTTTCGCTCCTGTATAGACCTGTTGGGAAAACGTTTTTAAAATTATTATCTTTGTTGGTATATTTTGGCCTTTCCATAGATTTGTCAGATTATTTAGTTTCTGCGTCGCTATGACTATTCTTCATCTGATCTCTGATGATGTCTTGCCGTCTCCTTGTAGTCTTGCTCCAAGGTATTCGTATTGGATCGCATTTTCACCTTGCTCCCCCTTTATTGCAATTTCTGTTTTTTCAATGCATCTGTCAGTGTCCATGATCTTTGTTTTCTTCACATTGAGTAACAAGCCATTTTTCTCACTGTGTTCTTTTACAGACATAATTAGGTTTCTTAGGCCGATTGTTGTAGTGGACAGGAGTGCGGTATCGTCTGCGTATCGTATATATATATATATATATATATATATATATATATGTTATTCTATATCCATAAATATTCACTCCATCTTATCTTGTACTTCTGTCATATAATTATACCTCTCTCGTTATTTTTTCTGTGTATAGGTTAAATATATATGGAGATAAAATACATCCTTGTCTTGTTCCTTTTCCCACCGAGAAAGTTTCTGTAGTTGTGTCTTCCAGTCTGACCACTGCTTGTTGGTTGCTATAAATTGTTTTCAAGAGGGCGATTATCTTTGTATGGAAGCTCATGTCATTGAGCGTTTTCCACATCGTTTGATAATTGACACAATCGAAAGCCTTGGAGTAGTCGATGAAGGATATTCTTAGATCATTATCAAAGGACATACTAAGTGAAAATCATTGTAACCTTCTTGCAACTTCCATACCATTTTATCAGACGGTTTGTGTTTAAGTTGTAGGACAGGGTAAGGTATATTCTAAATAGTGCATACATACATGATAATCCGGTTTCGGTACGTGTTTTTGTAGGCGATGGTGCAGTTGCAAAATCCCACGCAGAATCCGTAGTGGAGTTGATACGAACTTGGAACAACCGTGTTTTTGCGAACGGACTTTCAAGAGAGAGAACGACGGAAGAGCGAGAACGGGTACTGGATGAGTTGTTTAGGAGGTTAGTCGAACAAGTAGCAATGGCGCCCTCCGAGCGGGGAAGCGACCTCGCGGAGCACTTCATAACGGTAGCGAAAACAGAAGTTTCAGATAAGACAATGGCTAACGAAAACAGTATTTCCGAATAGTCGTATTACATACGTGACATTTAATCATTATTGGTATATGTCAAATGTCATGGTATAGCATTATTCGTAATGTCACATACCTTGTTCAAAAAGTATTGTTAATAATAGGTAACTGAATAATATATAAATTATAATTATGGATGTGTGATAACTGAATATGAGTGCAGTGTGTGTGATTTCTAATCATTACTGGGTACCATGTGAACGTTGCTGCGTTACATAGGAACATTGTTTTTGTTATCCTGAGAATTGCAGTAATCTGTACTCTCTTATCTTATCTTATCGTATCTTATCTTAGACACGTTGCTACAGGAAAATGTATAGTTGTCATCTTTTTTAGATTCAGCATGCCTCGGCCTGGTACATTTGCAATTCCATTTATATTTCGTTTTACTTGGCGATTCTAATCAGTTCATTAAATGACTATATCACACTTGTGGAAGTAGTTAGTGTACTACATATAGGATTGGACTATATTACGTTATTTTAAATGTCCAGTCCACCTAAAATATAACTTATATCTAATGAATGTAAACCCTTATGGTAGAATTTAAAAAAATCGTTATACTTGCATACATACATACATACACACATACACACACACACACACACACACACACACACACACACACACACACACACACACACATGCATACATACTGTAGCGCTTCATACGCCAACAGTTTCAAATTAAGCCGAGCCAAATCGAATCAACTATTGACGTCCGTTTATTTACGTAAAACTGAAATACAAAATGAAAAAACAGGTATGAGTGAGTGACCGGTTAAAGTGCGTTGTAACACGTTACGCTGACAATTTGGTAATATAATCAGGAATAGAACCATTGAAATTATAAATGAAATACACTATGTAACAATGGATTTCATATACATGGAAACCTATAAAAAGTATTAACGCTTAACTGTATTATGTCAGATAAGTAAATTGGTTGAACGGAACACAACTCACATACACCTACACACTACTGCATAATACCAAGAGATACTCAGAAATGAAGGACCAAACTTCACTACAACACGACTTTCCTAGACTTGGGCACAGAACAAAGGCCAGTTACAAAAAAGGGCTTCCACGTAATTATTATCAAAGTCTACTGAATATAACATGCTCAAACTATGATACAATTGTGCTAGAGTACGTCACATCTGCAACTACCTTCGTTCCATGGTTGGCATCTACTGGTGTTCTTCTTAAACGTGTAGAATGTGCGCTGCTCACACACAAAGGGCACTAATCTATGCAGCCATGGCATCACCACCAAAGGGCAGATATCATATGTCATCTTTCCTAATGGGGATCTAGTATAAATGTATATTAGGTGGCGCTACTAGTAGTGCGACATCATGCAATATAACACATAGCTAATTAGAATACATGCATTTAGTACTGGCAGTGTGCCAAATGCCTTTACATACATACATACATACGCACGCACGCACGCACGCACGCACACACACACATACAATTACACACACACACACACACACACACACACACACACACACACACACACACACACACACACACACACACACACACACACACATACATACATACAACCATGGATGCACGCACTCTCTCTCTCTCTCTCTCTCACACACACACACACACACACACACACACACACACACACACACACACACACACACACACACACACACACACACACATACATACATACGTACATACATCCACACGTCCACACGAACATATATACTTGCCTACATGCACACATACACACATACACGCGTTCATTCACCCGTTCACGCGTACACGAATACATGTGCACAAGCATACATGCGTATAGGCATACACATTACCCTTTGTGTAAGCTAAACAGCGTTTTTGTGTTGAGTCACAAACGTCGTTGAACCTTCAGGCCTTTCGATATGTTTTTTATTTATAATAGTAATAAATTATATAATAAACAATGATAGATGCGCAAGCTGGGTTATAGATCTCGTGGGGAATGTAGACACCACAAAACCTGCTCTCCACAGTGACAGGACTGAGGAGTCAGACGTCTGGCTTGGGATACAAAAGTCACTGGTCGGCCTTACGCAATACATATGACAGTTCCAACAGACAATCAAATGTTACATACACACGTCGTTGATTCAGTAGATTATATAAACAAATCTTAGATTAGATAAAACTGTCGCACTAAAAAACACCTGTGAAAATATTGCCCGTCTGGCGAACGTCAGCGGCCTGTTTAGTGTATTTGACGATTTGTTCACTCATTCCTCTCTTACCTGTTGCACCAGTATATATTACCATGGAAAACTAACGGGGTCTACGTTTAACCTCCCCGTTTCGTCCACCTTTAGCATTATTATTTATTATACGAATATGACGTAAAGAAAAGCTGTTATAAAACATTAGTAAAACACATATTACACTACGACAGTCGTGATATTGTTTGAACTATAATAATAGTATCTGGCTAACCTTTCACTTACTATTTTCACTTTCTATTTTCACTCTTTCACTTGTGGAGATTGGAGGACGTACTAGTCTTGAACATATATTTGAGCCTCACAATTATTAACATTTATTTTCGTTTTGTCTGCACATTTAATGCAGTGTAGCTATTATGGCGTCTTTTCAAAAGGATATATGTTGATATTCACGCTAACCAAACTGTCTGTACTAACATCGCCAGTTAAAAAGTATATGTATATTTTTATTTTAAGTCAACCTACTATAATAATTATATTATAAAATACTGTGTAAACAAATACCAAAGTCGATTTGTGTAGATCACGATTGAAAGAGTTTACATCTAAAACAATTAAAATAGAAAAACAAACTTATTAAGATCGATTTAAATCAAATAATGCACAATGTCTTGATTTATTTAATTCATTATTGTTCTCAACATTGTCCCGACTTAGTTGACCGAGTCATTCGGTACATTTGTGTAGGTCAATGCTAATAGACAACGATTCATCGGTCTATGAACCGTTGCAGACTTGTCGCCGACGAAGCGTCTGTACGTGTTTGTCATGCTTCAGAAGTTTATATTATAACGACTGTGACTATAGTGACTAGGGTTTATATGTTCCTACTAAACCATACTATGTATGCCACAGCATGGGACAATTAACTTAAAAGTGAGTTAATTAAATTACAATTAACTATGATATGTAACAAATAAATTAAATTAAATTAAATAACCTCACACATCAGTGCAGTTTGATTATCAGTTCAATTAAATTAAATTAACATTTTTTTTCAGTTAACTTAAATTAAGAATTAACTTTAACTCAACAACTAACTTCAATTAAAATTAATTAGATTTACAAATAACTCCGATTCACTTAACAATTGACTTTAATTAAATAAATAATTTACTTTAAATCAATTAATTATTAACTTTCTCCGTGCGCAATATTCATTTATGAGTTGGCATTGTTAGCACATTCAATAAGTTTTATAAAAAACAGACAAACATAATTATGATATAACTTACCACCATACGTAGTGTACGTAGAACGAGTTTATCAGAGCGTCGTTAACCAGTACTTATTAACTGTCTCAACCAGATCATTTATGACACTTCAAGAACATACGCAATTCAAATTGTCACTTAACCAACATCTTTCAACATCGAACACCTTCATTGCTCCACGCTCCAGGTACGTTTTATTGCATGACATTAGCTCGTGATCAGAGTCATAAAAGCGTGTCCATTCATTACTCTTACATAATACAGCCGTAAACAACTGCTACAGTCAATAGACACTGGCTGGTTTGGGAGACTGTTCAAAAAAGCCTTGGCCTGAATAGAAACGTTCTTTGATGTTATTTGTTGGGTAAACTATGGACACTGTTTGTATCTAAAGTCCACAATGTTCATCAAGGCTCTAACCGTTTACAGCAGAACACTGAGCAACAAAGCTTTAGCAACAAAGCTAACTGAAAGTTATTTTATACTTTTTCAATTAAATAAATTCAACTAACCTCATCCATAAAACGTTAATTAATTAAATTAAATCAATGTGTGCATTTTGATAGCGTTAGATAATTAAATCTTATTAAGTTACACAACTTTGGTTAACTGTGTTAGTTGAATTAACACATTGACAACTAACAATTTAAATTAGCCCATTGCTGTACCACATATCTTTCTCCATACCAGTGATTCTTAAATCCTGAGTTGTGACCCAAAATTGTGTCGCCAAGCCATTTTGAGTGGGTTGTCAAGAATATTCAACGACACTCCAAAGTGCCCTTTAATGTCCCGCTTGCGTGTACCGGATGCATGCGAGACGAATGAATTATGCCACATTTGTTATGCATTTGAAATGTCGTGTGACATATTGTCACATTTTAAATTCATTTGACATTTGGAGTAAAGTTATAGTAAGTAAAGTAATGGATGCTTCCCAGTCTAGATGGTGTTTGGTTGAACCGGTTTGCCAGGGAATAAAGTGTAAAGCGCTTTGAGCAGTCCTGAGGAAAGGATACTGCTCTATATAAGAACTAACCTTTACTGTTTTTACTTGACATTTGGCGTAAAGAAAGTGCTCCGCATACATCAGACAATGGGAAGCTGGTTGTTTGATTATGCTGAAAATGACTCATCGGTGCACTGGGTGAAACTATGATAAGTTAATATGTATGCGTTATATATATATATATATATATATATATATATATACACTGTATGTCATTGCTCTCCTCTTTGTTCCCTTTGTCATCATATGGAACACACACACACATATACGCGCACTCAAACACAATAATGTGTGCGAACGCACACTCACACACACACACACACACACACACACACACACACACACACAACACAGAGAGAGAGAGACATACACACACAACACACACAACAAATACACACACATTCGCTTACTAAAGTAACGATTGATGTAGTGTGGTATCGTGCTACATTTTCAGCCTGTGTGTTCGCAATAAAGTTTCTATATCACGTATCATATATGTAGAATGTGAAGAAGGTATTATATAATCTTAATCTGCTATAATAGTTACCTTATACACATCCGAACAATGAGTTTGTTTGTTGAAGAGTTATATATCGTACGTTCACTCAATGTATTTGCTCAAACAGACGCACAAAATAAAAAAGTCACGATGACTCCACAGAATATACACGGATTCTCCCCCTTGCTAAACACGAGCAAAACCAGTCGCACATTTTTCAATACGTACTTTTGAAAAACCTTCTTTAGCGAAGCGAGGCTAAGCTGATATAAAACACGTGATTCAAGAGCGAGATAAATATCTGAAGCTGATTGACTGACCGAGCTTCGTCGAAGTTCTGGCTGAAGTAATACATTTTGTCAGCAGCGAAACAGCCACCATCATGTATGCACGAATTATATTACTTGTTAATAATACACACTAAAGAGAAGCTTGCGTTTTAGATGTGACTGACAATATTAGTTTACTCATGATTGCAGATCAACATTTATGTATGTCTTTGTTATCCAGTCAATACTTTGGAACGAAAGAATTTGATATCGTAGCTTGTTTATAGGTAACCAGCATTTCTTACCAAGAGCCAGAGATTACGGTTGCGCCATAACAGAAACCCGCTATTTGGAAAAGCCACTTCAGAGAAAACATATATTGTTTTATTAAGTCTCAAATGTGTTGATACTAATATACTCGCGAAACAATAACATTTCTGAGCAAACGTCGACGTAAACGCGGGTTTTGGTTAATATCAGCAACCGTATTATCATTTTACACCAATTGATGTGTATATATTTTAATCTAGTTTTTTATTGTCAACATAACGCGTATTCTATCTATTACTTAAAATAAGCAGGTTTGCTACATGGAACAAGGTAAATACAAGCTGCCTGGTACACGTAACTTTGGGAACGTTCTTCAGGTTACAGAGGAAGGATTGGCTGAAACTATGTAAGCACAGCACTCTCATTACCTTTGATAAGAGCGAGGCATTCTAGAAAAGTATAGATTGCAACTAGTACAAAATAACACAACATAAATGTTGTTTGTTGGTTTGTTTGTTTGTTTGTTTGTTTGTTAGTTTTTAGTTCTACAATTGGTAGAACGGTAAAGGTAGGTTCTTATACAATGCAGTATCCAGTCCTCACGCTTTACACTTTACTCACTGGCAGACATGTTCAATCGAACACCATCTCGACCTATCTGGGAAGCATTCAGCCACGCTGCAATTAATGCGCGAAGACTATTCGTACATAAATATCCACCACTGTCTATAGACAGGTACTCATTCATACAGCTACGTGAATTGAAGCAATGTAGAGTAAACAAACTTGCCCAAGGTTCGACACCGCCGCACAGGATTCGAACCCGGGTTCTCTCAGTCGAGAGACTGAAGCTCTTACCGCTGCGCGATTGCGTGCTCCACAATGTGATATGGTTATGCACGTGTTTCTGTATTGACGGTTTGACATTACAGAGACTGTTCTATTTGATCTGAGGTGTGACACGTCTACGACACGTACCATTTGGCATTGGCCGACAATGTGTAACTGTTGTATTTCTTTACATTGATACAACTGGTCAGCAGTATACGAGATTTCTAGAGCACAGTAGAGAGATTGGCTGCATACAGGAATGCGTTGTCTATATAGCTCTGTGCGTTGTGGTTATAAAGAAGCAGTAAGCAGGAACGTACTTAGTATGTAAACCTTTCAATAAAACACGATTAATACACCACTTGACGAATCGGTTTCCTAATCTACCACATCAATATTTAAATTTGAGTATAATAGCATACTGATTTGTGAAATGATACGAAACGTCATCAGTGCAACCATCGAACCTTTATTTCAATCAAATGTATCCGTTCACAGTACATCTCAATGCAACACAAATAATAATATACGTATAATATCGTACTACATAACTTGTCATCTAGTTAAGCAGCAGTAACTAACATAGGACAGCAGTTATCGCCCATACAGTATTTAAACGTTTTAAATTTCGTTACCATAGTGGCTCCCTCTGCAGGAGAGTGGTTCAGCACTCTCATTACCTTTGATAAGAGCGAGGCATTCTAGAAAAGTATAGATTGCAACTTGTACAAAATAACACAACATAAATGTTGTTTGTTTGTTTGTTTGTTTGTTAGTTTTTAGTTCTACGATTAGTAGCTCAGATGCGAATGGTCCAAAAAAGCGAATCAATGTAAAAATATACGACTGGACCTCTTCGACTGGGAGGAGATGCGGTTACATTGCGCCAAAGTCAGCGCTTTACTACATAGAAAAGATACGTTGTCATATCCTTCCTGTGTAATTCGTACACCATTACAATGCAACGCCGTTCCACAGCCGCCAAACATCAAACGTATGCAGTTAACTTAACGTTATATAGTGTTTCGACAGGGAAACTGTGCTAGAAACATAGTCGACGTGGTTACAGTATTATAATAATTCTATCAGATACGGTGGTCAGTGCATTCTGTTTCGATCATGCACTACAAGAATGGCACTCTGTGTTTTACAACCACCCACCACCAAAATGAATGAATAACATTAATACATTAGGCTAAATATAGTTAAATGTGTTTTCAATTCGTCCACCACCAGTGCTAAGGTACAGGTATAACTGCAACCCTGTTTGAAAACCACAATCTAGAAGGCTATTATAAATAGTTTCTACCGCACTAGTAGCGGCAAGGGAAAGCAGCGCGGTAAATGAAGTCGTTCAGAATGGAATATATCGGGGTCAATAACACATTGTGTTATAAACTGCGTAGCGGTTAAGCAACTAGGCGGATATTTTCCACAAAAATACCTTGCGGCAAATTTTCTCTTTGTCCAGGCAGAGGGTTTTTTGTATGATAACAAAATGCCCATGTACCGAAGGGTTCGAAAGAAAACTAAACAGCCCAGGTTTTCCGCATGTTAGCACGATACCACGCCAATACGACTTATCCACTCAGGTTTCCGTTAACGCTAGCATGGATATAATGGCCTTCATCTAATATTTTAAACGCATACGTTGTTTGTGAACATGTATTTGTTAATTCACGACGGTCATTAAATGTACTCAAATCCACTCACCACCAGTGCGAATTAACGTTTGGTTAAATGCGAATAAACATTTGTTCAAATATATTTTCTAGTTAAATACGGTGTCAAAAAAGTCGACACGATATATCTAATATTTGAATCAGTTACGATGGTCGATGCACCATGGTTTGTTCATACATCATTCTCATATCACATAAATCGTTCAAATAACGTAATTCAATTAACATGTGTATTCGTATAGAACTAGCAATTATCATCCCATTTTGTCATGCACCATTTAAACATCGTTTTCGCGTGCTATTACAACTGAAATACTGAATTATACACACAGGTTACACGACCCTAATAAGCTAGTGAATCATCCAGTTATGCATGTGTAAGATAATATATGTTTTGTAGACAAACCAAACTTGTTAGAAAGTTGGCTGGCATTTAAATACTAGTGCTCTGCTACACACATTTGTTTTATATGTAATCGCAAAACTGTTTGGTTTCTTTCAGAAATATGCTTTCACCAATTAATTTGTTTCGACAAGATCTAAATATATCGGTAAATAGAATACCGGTGAGCGTTCACACATATATAAAAGGTATTTAACTAAATCATGTCGTTACATTTCACGCTTTATATTAAACTTGTTCTTTTTTATTTCCAAGTGAAGACGTTTCAAATAACGTGCTACAACATAACTCTTATTTTGTTTCATGTTTGTAATCATATTACGGATATACTTCTATAGCGCCTAAATATTCAGCGATATAAATTCAAAGGCGTGACAAGTCATAGTCATTAGTCTATATATATATTAAACCGAGACGAGCAAAAGTCATCATTAGAGCGAGCTAGGAATGGCAACTATGACAAATGTGTTTTGAATTATTTACGAAATGTAGCAATATTGTGTGATTGTTTTACAGTTGTGGGGAGCTCACTACATGTTTTAAATGTTGTTCATTTCAAGTATTAATATTTTAAGTAAATTAATATTTTGCTATTCCAAATTTGCCGCATGTGTTGTATTTTCCCAATATTGGTTACTAGCAACCAGTGCACTCTTCAGTTAGTTTAGATATGTCAAATTTCTTATATATCTTCCATCATCTATTTTTACTGATTAATGTAGTTATGTGGAATAAGGTAGCTAGCTCTTACAATGTGCCGTCTTGGCAATTACTCTATCGGGACTTCAATCGGGCTCACTCGTATTTGGCGGGCATGCGACTGAGCAACCGATTTCCCCGCCACCACTGCATATTTTGCCATCTGGGATTTCATGACGATTACTTTGAAGACAAGAATGCCTACCGCCAGACCAGCAGCCAACGCCACTGCCCCAAATACAGAACCCATTATTATGAAGCTGCTCTTGGACATGGCCGCTGAGTCTTGTGAATCGGCGACGGGTTGCTGAGGTGTGGCTTGCGCTGCACGTGTCGACGTGGCTGGACGAGTCTTCCGTGTCGTCGTCGGTGTCGTCGTCGGTGTCATCGTCGGCGTCGTCGTCGGTGTCATCGTCGGCGTCGTCGTCGTCGTCGTCGTCGTCGTCGTCGTCGTCGTCGTCGTCGTCGTCGTCGTCGTCGTCGTCGTCGGTGTTTCCTTTGAATGTTGGTCTCCATGGGTATCGTTGGTCGTTGTCTGTTTAATTGTAGCTGATGTCGAGTACCCAGTTGATTCATCATCAGAAGCTGTGACGTTGCTCATTTCCATCGATGCATTTGCTGTAGTGGGCGACGATGTAGGTGTAATCATCTCCGTTGTAGTTGGCGCTGGGGTCGATGTTGGTTTTGGTGGTTCGACATCAGGAGGAAGCACCTGTATGGTTATCACCAACTGCTTCGAGCACGGGTTGGCGGCGCCGTCTGTGGCGACGACGACAACATGGAATGTGCTGACGGTCAGCGGGGAGACTAGCGACGAGATGCGACCGGAAGTTGGGTCGACGTCGAAATTGTCGCGGACATCATTATCAGTGCTGGCTGCGAAGCTAAGGGTGACATCTCCGTTGTCGCCAAAGTCGTCGTCTGACACCTCGATAACCACAACAGTCGTGTTGACCTCCGTTGACATGTTGATGAAATACATGCTCACAGAATCTAGACTGTGGAACTCAGGACAGTGGTCATTCATGTCCAGGACCGTGATGTGGAGCTGAGCCTTCGCCTCTTTCGGTGGCACTCCGCCATCAACTGCCTTCACCCAGACCAGCAGAATATCGGACGACAGCAAGTTGCGTGATATCGGCGACAACAAAGTGATGCGGCCACTCACACTGTCGATTATCAGGTAGGATGTCGCGACTATCTCAGCGCCGTATGGCACCAGCTCATAGTGTATAGCCCCGTTTTTTCCTTCATCAGCATCCGTCGCATGCACATCCAGGAGCGACGTCCCACTCTTTGCCTTTTCGCTCACCGTGCAGTAGTAGACAGACTGATTAAACACGGGTGCGTTCAAGTCATCGCCTTGAGGCTCGCTGCAGTCTATGCCGTCGAAGCCGTCGTAGCAGTAGCAGCTGTCAGGAGCGACGCATTGGCCCTGACTGGAACAGTCGGCCAGACTGGTGCAATTGGCCGTGTCACAGTTCTCGGTAGACCAACCCTCGTCACACATGCACCGTTCCAGCCCCGTGCACTGACCGTGGCCTGTAAGACAATACACGGATCAGAGATATGACGTAGCTATCATCTTCCAAAGATTAGAATCACGTACAATCGTCCAGTTACTCCTGCCTGGTCTGTAACATCGATGGAAAGATTTGGAAAATGTTTGCCAATACACACATTGTTTTACTGGTTACGCTTGTTTTATAACAAACAATTGCCAACCATGGAAAATATAATTATTAATATAGCGTTTGTTGTAAATAGTTTGTTTGATTTCTACCTAATTAGCTGTGTCATAGCGTAAATTAGCACAACTCAAGTCGATGCATGCAAGGCATTGTATTACATCATTGATATCCTTATCTTATTTACAGCAGTCATGATGCAATATGTCAATGAAATACATCGCCATTTACAACGTGTTTACCTGAACACCAATTCCTTGTTTCGCACGAGAATTGTTCGCATGTCGGTCCTGTGTAGCCGACGTCACAACTGCACAAGTTCGGCTCGACACAGCGGCCGTGAGAAGAACAACTCGGTTCACACATAGAGCTGTTGCACGTGTCTCCGACAAAGCCCGGGTCGCAGCTGTGGGTGTGACGTCAATGTAAATGTAGCGTCCTCAGCCTTGTATAATATTGCTTAGAGGGCGTGTCATACATTCATGCACACGCAAACATACACACGCGTGCGCACACACACGCACACACAAACACACACACACATATATAATAATTATATATATATATATATGTGTATGTGTGTGCGTATGTATATATATATATATATATATATACATATACACACACATATATATATATACATACACCCGTAAACATTACAGATGCTTCCACACTTGGTTTCACCATCTCCAATTAGGTAGTGTATTAATACTCTGAGTAATATGCGTAGGCAGTTCAATTAAACGGAAAAAAATCAAATGTAGTTGTATGTTTACATATTCGTGATATCCTAGCTAAATTAATGTATGCAATAGTGGATGTTTGCCGTACCTGCATGTCATTACACGTTGTTTGTTGTCGTCCTTCAATCCTGAATCGGCCAAGCAGAGTCCGTGTTCATTGCAATTGTCTAGAGTCGTGCACTCAATGTTGGTGCTACAGTCAGCGCCCTCGTATCCCGGGTGACAGGAGCAGGTTCCTGGCTGGAGACAGTCGCCGTGATTGGAGCAGTCGTTCTGGGCGGAACAGTCCGGAGTCGAGCAGCTGTTGTCCGTCCAACCGAACTCACACAGACACACGTCATGGGCAATGCACTGACCGTGGCCGGAACACCAGTTGAGGACCTCACAGGACGACCGAGAGCAACTGGACGATGTCCAGCCAAAGTCGCACCGACACACGTCGAAGTCGACACACACGCCGCGGGAGGAACAGTTGTGTTGGTTGTAGCAGGTCGCGGTCTCACTGGAGACAGATGCGCATTTGATAGTGCACAACAACGACCAATATATAAATGACTTCATTTTGTTTTAATAATTATATACTAAGTTTCAAAAAGGTACAATTAAAATACGACTTCCGCAAAACACTTCCTTGTTTCGTGGGTCACAACATTTTACCAAAATTATATTAATACGTATATTTATTTACAAAGAACCGAGTGAAATGAAAATTGTATTAAATACGTCTTGAGTAATTAACATTATTAAACGGCACGTTTTAGTCATCGTCGTTGAAGTAACCATCAGTGCGTAAGTTGCTACTTAACATTGTTTGTACGTTTGCGTGTGGTCACGGAAGCAGAATCGTTTTAGGGTTTACCACACGATGAACGTACTGCATGTGTCTACAATGCTAATCCCTTACTAAAGACACGACACGACCTACCTGCAGTCGGCGCCGGTGAAACCGTCCTGACACATACACACGTCCTGGGCGCGACATATGCCGTGAGTCGGGTCCGTGCAGTTGTTTACCTGACGACGCAATGCAGAAACAATATAACATTACCGTACCTGCTCTACGTTGGCCATCATCGTCATCATTCTGATCAGCGTCAACATCGTCATACTGGTCGTCAACATATCGTCAACATTATTATTTTCGACACCAGTATAATTGTGGCTAATACATGTGCCACATTAATTATCACTTTCATTAACATCGCCGTCATTTTCATCGCTATCGTCAACAAAAGCATAATTCTGATCAGCGTCGCCGTCACTATTATAATCATTACTTTTAACGAGGTCATCATCGTAGACTTCTTGACAACCAACATCGTCATTATCATCACGACGTTGTACGATCTCGCCTCCACCTCACCAAAAACAGTCACATGCAACTTGTTTGCAATTTTAAACTAGACACGACGGCCGTCTACACTCATCTCACCTTGTCACACGTCGCTTTGTGCGAGCAATCGACTCCGTCCCAGCCGATGTAACATTGACAGAATCCTGCCTCACAGTCGCCATGGTAACAACTGCCACACGAACCCACGTGACAGTCCTCAGTTGACCATCCGGCCAAGCACTCGCAAGTGTCGTTGACGCAGCGTCCCTTCCCTGAGCACTGGTTCGGGCATCCTTCAAGAAAAAAACGGAAAAGCTTATACAAATTACATATATATTCCCATTATTAAAATGTCATGTAATGACAGTATATATACCATTTGTCTAACAGCATCTCAGCTAAAGAAATGATTGTTGATTTTCGTAAAAAGAAGACTCCCATCCACCCTCTTTCAATAAATGGCGTGGAGGTCGAGCAGGTTGAATCTTTTAGATTCCTTGGAACAACAATTTCAAACGATCTCAGCTGGTGCACAAACACACTGTGCATTACAAAAAAGGCACAAAAACGCCTGTTCTTCCTGAGGCAGCTCAGAAGATTCGGCATTGCTCAGGAGATTATGATACAATTTTACCGCGCAATCATTGAAAGTATCCTCACTTTCTCGATTGTAGTTTGGTTTGGCCGCGCCAGTCAGGAGGAGAAACAATGGCTAGAAGTTATCGTGAAGGGCGCATCTAGAATCATTGGGCGCGAGTTGCCATCCATTGAATCTATTTACCATGCTCGCTGTGCACGAAAATTCAAGAGCATTGTACGGGATACTACCCACCCAGCCAACCATCTCTTTGAACTTCTTCCCTCTGGCAAGCGCTATAGAAGTATTAAGACAAGGACCACTAGATTTAAAAATAGTTTTTATCCGCAGGCTGTGAGTCACTTGAACCGCGAGATGCCATGATATTGTTTTCAGTCGGTTTAGATTATATGTCGCCATGCTAAATTATTTTTATTATTTATTTTTTATTTTTTATATATATTAACTTGACTACATGTGTGTACATACTTTTTAACTGTCAGCTTAGTTTTTATATCGTCAGCTAATTTATTTATACATTAATTTATTATTTATTTAACTACGTATTTAACTATGTATACTTTTACACTTTTTAGGAAACGTTCAGACGGTATTAATATTATGTTATCAAGTTCACTTTACGTCAATAGATGTACGGCTGTCTTAAAATATGTTGGCAGTTGGCCCTGGTTTAAATTTATACTAGTTTAAGCACAGTTTCATAATGTTTCTGATTGTATATTTTTTGCGTGTGCATGATGGGGGACAGGGGAAACAAGCGTGCATGTATGTTGACGCCACAACGCCAAGAATTACTCGTACATTTGAAATGCTACTTGGTAATAAACAGTCTGAATCTGAATCTGAAATCATTCTTAACTTTCCAAGTTATGCAATAGTAGCTATAAAAGACTACATTGGGTATGATTAGAATGTATTTTGAATATGTATACACTATTTTTCCGATCTGTTGTATTCACTGTATACACTGTATACTCTGTATTCACTGTATCACAAATGATCATCGACATATAACGTAGTATCCATAATATATTACTGCATATTTATAAAGGGTAGTTTACAGTTTTTATTGAGTGAGTGAGTGTGTGCAACCGTGCGTGGGGATCCGTGTCTTTGTGTGCGTGTTTGTGCAACGCGATATATTGACATCGGGATGTACGTACAGGGGTTACACCTTTTTCTAGGAAGCCTTTATTCTACCGGTAGGATACAGATTAATGATTGTATGCAATGTGTGTGTGTTTGTGTGTGGGTGTGTGGGTGTGTGGGTGTGTGGGTGTGTGGGTGTGTGGGTGTGTGGGTGTGTGGGTGTGTGGGTGTGTGGGTGTGTGGGTGTGTGGGTGTGTGGGTGTGTGGGTGTGTGAGTGTGTGTGTGTGTGTGAGTGTGTGTGTGCGTGCGTGCGTGCGTGTGTGTATGTGTGTGTGTGTGTGAGTGTGGGTGTGTGTGTGTGTGTGTGTGTGTGTGTGTGTGTGTGTGTGTGTGTGTGTGTGTGTGTGTGTGTGTGTGTGTGTGTGTGTGTGTGTGTGTGTGTGTGTGTGTGTGTGTGTGTGTGTGTGTGTGTGTGTGTGTGTGTGTGTGTGTGTGTGTGTGTGTGTGTGTGTGTGTGTGTGTATGGTGTGGTGTGGTGTGTATGCCCGCGCGCGTGTATATGCGCGTGCGTGCGTGTCCGTGCGTGTGTGTGGTGTGGTGTGTGCGCTCGTGCGTGCGTGTGTGTGTGCGTGCGTGCGTGCGTGCGTGCGTGCGTGCGTGCGTGTGTGTGTGTTTTATTGTGTTTTGTGTACTCGGTCAGACCACCGACCTGTCTTGAATGTTTCCTGCTCGGCCAAAGCCGTGTCGTTGGAGACGACGACGTCATAGATACATCCCTTGAGAAGTGCGCCGGACAACCCTTGCTTCTCGCACAAGGCATTAGCTGCAGTGAACACGGACATATATACCATCAACAATAAATACGAAGTCACATTGACTGGCAATTAGTAGTTCATTAATATGTTCAACTTCCTGTAATAAATAATAATAAATTATGTAGCTTTTTTTCAAGCGGAATGCTATACATGCAACGTATGTCAAACAATTGATGTCAGAAAAAATATATAAACTGACGAAACTCGTATAAACGTGTTCCTCCAACAAGTACATAAATATAACTTGTAACGCTTGGAAAAATAGCTTAAATTACTACAATGAACAATAACACTACAGTGAATACATTCACCTGCGTCAATGATGTCGGCGGGATATTCATCGAGGGTGTACACGGGTTTGTAGGAAGGATCCGTGTACGCCAGATCCATGACGTCGTCAGGATGGAAGTTTGACTCTGTCCAAGACCAAGACCCGTACGTTCCAGCGTCCGACCGATGCGGCTCGACTATTCGCCCTGCAAATTGCAAACAACCTTTCGGATACAATATCACCATTTGCTTATGACATCACTGATGTCAGCATTGACAGCGGCAATATCAGCCAAACTGTTCATGCAAAAGTCGCACAGTTTGATAGGCAAACAATATGCAGTTCGGCAGTCGTATTTCATTTGTAAGCATGACGAATCGCGGTATTTACTTAAGCCATATTTTCCACCATGATCTGTGTTGTGTTTATATGTGTTTACAATCATACATTGCAAACGTAGGGACCTACCAGGAAAGCATAGTTAATATAGTCTGAAGAAGATCACATTTCTAAACAAAATCTTAAAAAATTCACTTCTGGTGAATCATATACTTCAGTGAGATACTCACAACTCTCCGCAAAGTTCACAGTGTTGTTGTACAGAGTTCCGTCCGGGCCAGTGAGGTCATTGTTGATGTCATCGTCCATGATGCCACAGAGTCCAGCTGTTTTCTCGAACAATGCTGCCGCCGGCGTGAATCCTACGTTAAGGAATAGACGCTTCATCTTCGCGCTATAAGACGTCGACACTGTGACGGAGGTGCCTGTTGGAAGACGAAAAATGCATTAATAAATAATTTTTATGTAAGCGTGTGGTCAACATACCCTTCGAAAAAACAATTATGCGATTGATGTGTAATCCGTTATGGTGCGGAATCCATTGAAAAGAATATTCATCATTGCATTTTACGCGAACGTGCTGAAAACCATTATAGATATTCACTGTACTTTAAATGTGTTAAGAGGAAAACTTTTGCAGCATAGTTGAAAGCCATATATTTTGATAGACGTACCTGCTTGAAACTGCAGTGAGATCATCGTTGCACCCTCGCCAGATGTTGCGTTTGAGGGAAGAATATCCAACAAGACCGTGTCGTCGCTGAGCGACTTTCTCAATGATACATGTGCGTCTTGCACAACGCCATCAATCCTGAACATCACCAAACAATATGACTTTCACGAGTGCTTATAAAGTGTACATTGTAGTAACCCTACTACTAGACAAAGTCACTGCGCACATTGTTAAGTGTTTTAAAACACACGTTCAGCAGATCGCTAGTGCAAAAGTCGATTCTTCTTTGACAACAAGTTGTAACACTAACCTGACCGTGGGGACATCGCCTGACTGTGCGACAGCGGGGGTCGTGATGGTAACGACAGACATCCCGGTTTTGAGAGCGACGGCGCCCGTCAGAGACGTCTGCTTGTAGTGGAAGTAGCGCACCTGACAGCCGAAGTCGTTCTCCTCGCTCTTGCAGTCCCAGAACTCGCCGATGCCGAAGTAGTCGAACTCGATGCCGTCCAGTGTCTCTAAATGTGGATCGCCAAACGTTCGACGCGGCACTCGTTTCTCGCAACACCTGCCTGATTACGACACAGACGGTTATCATCACCGGCGAAGCAAATACAGCTTAAGTAATACTTAAGTAATACACAAAGAGAAGCCTAGAATGGATTGTTATGTTGTTGTTAATGGGATAAAGCGCAATGCGTTTATAGAAGACTTGGCAGAAATGGGAATCACCTGGAATTAGACCAAATAACTCGCAAATGACGGTACCAGAAGAAGAAACCTCGTCACTCGATGTCCCGAAAGGAACAGGATGAACTAAGTTTAAGTTAGAGCGGGACAAATATGCCAGCAGAAGTTGGCAAAGGGAGCTTGGCGCTGATAGGACAAAGGCTTAGGAGCTAGCATAAGATGGAATAATTAGGCAAGAATGAAGCAAGCACGCACCGATGACTGTTTTTTACTACGATGACTGCGTGACGAGTGAGCACAGAAGGACTGGAGCGTAAGGAGGATGGAAGTGGTTGCCTGGCGATAGAAACTAGGAACGTTTCTTAACCAAGATAAATCAGTGACACAAATCCGTGAATATACTGCTGGGAGAGAGATCGAGAGAGAAATAGGGGAGAGAGGGGAAGAGAGAGAAAGGGGGGAGGGATGGAAACAGGTCAATTAATACACTATACACAAAGGAAAAACTAGTATATATTATTATGCTGTTGTGAATGGATAACTATACCACCAATAAGGTATACGAACTAGCATAGGGTGAACTAATCACTGAAGCAAGCATGAACCTATTTCTATTTAGTATTATGATGATTGCGTGACGAGTGAGCACAACAAAACAGAGGTAAAAGGAGGATGTTGATCAAGATAAGCCAGTGACAGTCAACAGGCAATGAACCGTTGGGATAAAGAGACAGAGGGACAGAGGGGGGAGGGAGAGTGGTAGAGAGAGAGACAGAGAGAGTGAGGGGGGATAGATAGATAGATAGAGAGAGGGGCAGATAGACAGATATAGAGAGGGGGAATAGAGAGAGAGACAGACAGAGACGTGGCCAGAGATAGGGGGATAGAAGGAGAGACAGACAGAGATAGCTACAGGGCATTGAGAGGGATGGGGAGAGAGATAAAGAGAGGGTATATAGAGAGAAAGAGACAGAGAGAGGAGAGAGATGGGGAGACAAAGGTAGATGGAGAGACGGGGAGACATAAATAGAGAGGAGATAAGTAGGTAGATATATAGATAGATAGACAGACAGACAGACAGACAGCAGACAGACAGACAGATATATATATATATATACATAGACAGTTAGATACATAGGTAGATAGATATATATATAGATATATATAGATGGATAGATGGATAGATGGATAGATGGATAGATGGATAGATGGATAGATGGATAGATGGATGGATGGATGGATGGATGGATGGATGGATGGATGGATGGATGGATGGATGGATGGATGGATATATATATATATATATACATAGACAGTTAGATACATAGGTAGATAGATAGATATATAGATATATATAGATGGATAGATGGATAGATGGATAGATGGATAGATGGATAGATGGATAGATGGATAGATGGATAGATGGATGGATGGATATATACATATATATATATATATATATATATATATATATATATATATATATATAGATCCATAGCGAGAGAGGGAGAGAGAGGAGAGAGGAGAGAGGAGAAGATATAATATAGTAGTTATGGTATGACATACCTTCCCATCTACTGCTGCAACTGCACGACGAAGAACAGCCGCCACCCTTAGAGCAGACGCCGTGACCGGAACAGCCCTGACAGGACCCGCAATCGGGCTGGTCACACGTCGAGCCACGTCTCCCGGAAGCACAGGCAGGTGCGTGGCCGCAAGGCTCCGGACACTTGCATTCACAATCCCGCCACGTCGCCATCTCGCCCGATTTGCACCGCGGACAGACGTCACCGGGACACTTGCAGCCGTCCGGTCCAAGTGTCGACTCCTGACAGTTCTTGCACGTACACTTGCACGGGCAAGAACCATCCGCTGCTATCGTTTCTTTCGTGACGCCGTCGTCACACAGACAGCTGCAGTCACATGACCCATCTTTCTCCATCTCCTTCTCTATACCATCTGCGCATGTGCACGGACACTTTATCTCAGCAGCCCATTTCTTGAGAGAATCATCCGGGCACTTCTCGCATTTGCACTCGCCGTCTTTTGGCTATTGGACCAAGCAAATTAGGTTAGGTAAATATATGCCGAGAATACGCGCTTGCATGCGTGAACAGACGTAAGCCCACACAAACGGTGGGGCAGGAGAACATTACTGATTCACTTCAATGGAGATTCGTGTTCGTTGTCCGTCATTGCCAAAATAACTGTCAAATAAAAGTCAATGTCTTCTCAAATATGCGTAACATTACGAACAACGAAGGACATAGTTTAACGATTAAAAATAACATCTTCACTTAGTTTGGTTTGTGATTATATCAACATCAGGGCTCTTTACTATTTGTTTATGATAGTAACTAAGCAATTTTATTTTAAGGGACGTTCAGATTATGTTGGTTTATATAGGTATACCACAAGGAACGGAGCATATTTGACACATAGAGCATAACGAATTTTTATCAACAGATCGTGTAAATGGTAAAGTAGCATTATATTAGTACTAACAACCTTCTGTCAAATGCACCATCAACGTCGTCGAATGGTAATCACTGGATATATATATATATATATATATATATATATATATATATATATATCATAAAAATAAAATCGCAAAACATATAAAGTGTGTGCACTTACCTTCACACTAGGTATGGTATTATCCGGCGGATCGCAGAAACATTTACACAGACATTCTCCCGTTTCCGGGTCTTTTTTCCCCGGCTCCCCTGTGTCTTCGCACAGGCAGCACGGTACGGGATTAGCCTTGCACACGCTGTGAACAGAATATAGTGTGTTACACTGGAGCAAAAGCAGCGTCAAGTATATTATGTACGACGTTATGTTGTCAATAGAAAATATCAATATTAATATATAAATCCTACAATCAGTTACAATCCAAAACTATAAGCAGCACCGGCTTTAGGGCAGAGCAGGCGGGACACTGTTGCCCATGGGCCTCCTCGAATTATGGGCCCTCGCAAATCAGCTCAAATCATCTGACAATCCTGTCTGCATACCAAAGCGGGTCAACACGACGCGTAGGACGTGAAGAGCAGTAGAGCTCTACTGCAGGGTTATCCTCAAATCAAAGTCGTGCTGGCTGAAATGACGATCAGTTTGTTAGATCTTTGGTTGTCTGCTTACGTGCTAATATGTTTTCCGTTTTAATTATTGGGTCAACTTCTAAAAGCTCAGTCCTGAAGAGATCCAGAATGTCGCAAAGAAGCTCGACAACATTGGTGTTGAGTTTACCCAGCTCGCTGAATTATCAGAGATGGTCAACAGTGCAGGATTAAGGGCAGGGCAGACGGGATAGGTGCCCAGGGGTCCCCACATACATTTTTTTATGGCGGCCTTGACAAAACGCTGTTTGGGTAACTTATTTGGGATCGAACGGCTTAGATGTAACTTGAGTGCTTCAATATGACGCAAGCTGGTGCTTTACAATGGCTAAATTATTATTTTGCTGAGCAGTCCCTGTGGCCAAGCACTTGTTCCCACAGTCATAAATCCGGCGTTGAACTTACATGTAATAAATTACGACAAAATGTGCAACAGTTACGAACCAGTGAAGCGTACACAACATGTGAAAACAAAAGTACAATACGTATTGGCTCACTCTAAGCATGAAAGCGTAGGCGTCGAACCCGGGGTCTGGGTGGGCTGAGACAACCCAAACTAATATTTTACATGACAGGGCTGGATGTATGTTTAACCATCTAATATTTCGTCAAAGTGCTGTTGGAGATTTGATGAGCCTAATGGCGTGTAGTTGGCGTTTTGGGGAGCCTTTAGTGGGTACAGTTGAACAGTTTTGGTGAGCTTCGTCCCCCAATGTCAATCACATTCCGACGCCTATGTATAGTTATTAAGATCTTGAAACGTCTTTTTAGTGGAGGTAACTCCAAAATGGTATGTTAATGTGAAACTAATATGATACATAGCAAAATAGTTAAATTACTTGCAACATACAACAATGTACAACCTTTATCGTATGAACTGGAACTAAAACGCAGCTATGAACATTTAACTGGCAGAACATTTGAAATGCGCGAACAGTTAGGCAAGTGGCGACGTTTTCAAATATATCAACAATTCAACTAAATGTGACGAATTAAATATGATTATACGAACAACGGCTGGATCAATAAATGCTTGAGTTCTGGTTCGCAGAAATACCCACGGGCACGCATCACAATCGAATACATGATAAACGATCCGGCATGAACCGGACCAAATGTAAGACAACGCTATTGCTTTACCCCTCGTGCACTGTCGATCCGGGCACATCAACGGTGTCGTCGAAGTCCCAAATGAAAACGCTGAGACCGAGATGGACCGATTCCAAACCGGCGTCGATAGCTGGACAATAACACAATTCACGATTACAAATTATTATATATATATCTATATATGCGTCATATTGATAATGAAAAAATAGATGACAAGCCCCATATTGTAAGCAACAACCAACCCTTTAAAGACGCGTGTTGTAATAGTAGCATAATGAATCGGCTAGTGAAACTAATAAGATACTAGATAACATCTTAATAGTAGTGATAGGCAATTGTAATTATAAAAAGACACAGCTAATATGACACTAAAGCGTATTTGAATAGTAACAATAGACAATATTATATTCGTGAACATTTTCAACAAGTTCATTTCTAGTTGTGTACTAAGAAAATTGTGTTATGACAATATTGTAATTCTTAAAAAACAGAGCGGGATAATATTACCTCGGTGCAACAGGAACAATACATTGTAAATTGGTTAGCCCTGCCCGCTCAATATTGCCGAGTGATTATCCTCCCTGTTTTATATACTTTGGTGTAACCAAGATATTTTGGGATGATGACATTTCCTTCGAAAAAAACACACTTACAAAACTCGGTGTGTCTGTCCGGGTCTTCACAAGAGCAAGCCTTTCCGGTAATCGTGACAAACAGCGGGAAAGCCACATTGAGGTCAAGGCTTGTGATGTCCTCATTCTCTCCTGCAAAAATGTTTAGAACTTATACAATATTGACCCATTGCTAATTACAGGCAGCTGCTATCGAAATGGTTGAGTAGCACACATAATCGCCGAGGTTGCAGTGCATGTTTATATATCAAACGCCTAGTGACTGTAACAAGTTCCAAGTAAATGTTATGGAATATGTCTTTTACCGTCGCTGTCCGTTTTGAAACAAAGCAAAACTAATCGCCTGCCATTGGGTACGCAACAAACGAAGCAAAAGTTTAGTTGCCATAGCGTGGGTCATTTTCAGACGACGATACGAAAGGCCGCAATGGATCCTGTTCGATTATGAAATCACACGTGCACGCGCGAATTGAACACCGGGTATGATACGCGTGCGCGATTAGTAATATAACTGGCACATTATTTGTCTATGCAACATGCATAACTGAATCCTCATAGAAAGTGATCCTTCGCGCAGTGCGTGTACGTACGGTTCGTGTTAGCGGGTGATCGCCTAGACAGAGGTACTGTTGGCCACTGGGCGCTGATGGATGGGATCGCCGTAACTGTTGCAGTCGCCTCAGCCTCCAGTTCTCCAGAGTATGACTTGCTGCTGGAATGCGTTACCTGCAGGACAATGCGAGCTTAGACAAACAAGCTAACATCCAACATTGCAACAACTAACCAAGGGAAGCTGTTATCACTATATATTATGTTAACCTCATTCGCGCTGATCATTTAATTTATGTTGTCGCCAAATACGCCATTGCATGCGTCCATTATTAGTTTCCCCCAACAGTGACGGGCTCTCTGACTTCCAGTTCAATTCGTCAAACGAAATAGTTTATAACGCTGTATAACTACCTACCTGGTTGGTCAGAGGCCAATTGTGCAATGAACATCGAAACAGCCGAGAGGACCTCGAAACGTTTATGTTGAGATCTTGGTATGCATGCTTAGACACTGACAATGCGAAGTGCAACGTAATTATAACTAGTGTCCCTTTGGAGATACTGACCTGCAAAGGTTGCTTCGTGTTGCCGGACGTCTTAGTCCACAGCATGCCGACAGAATAACCCACGTTGGCTGTGTAAGTTGCTGACAACGTGACTGTACCCTACAATAAATCACACTCTTAAACATGTCAATAAGTTGGCTAGGAAAATAGGACAGTTGACGTTAACTTCCTTCTGGAGAGCGACCGATCAATTCGGCCTGTACAATAAAATCAAGCAAATCACGTATAAAGATGACATATATATTGAAAGGTTTCTTGAATATAAACATTTCGGTATATTGACTATATATTGAGGTAACATAACTATACCGCATGCAATATTGCAGTGTGAGTGAATTACTTAACAATAATTCCGTGTTGCTGACTTACCGAAAATTCGACTGACCACCCCATTTGGAAATTCAGGGAAATCTTTCCGGGTATGGGAATTCCAAAAATCGGAATCACGAACCTGCCAACGTCCTGTAAACAGACAGGAAACAAGTACAATGATTATAAAAACACAGGAAAATACACAATACACGCCACCGGTATTTGTGAAATATATGTATCATAAAAATACATAAATAGATACAATATATACAATAAAAAAGAGATTTTGCCTAATTGATAAAAAATATTAGAATCATGTAATTCTTTTTAAAAAAATAAACCGTACATACTTTAGAATATGATTTCGAGTCGCCATCACGCCCCACGGAGTCCGTGTACGAGAATGTTCCGGAGACAGAGCCAGCCAGAGACCCAGAGAATGTGAGGCCAGCGCGAGTCACTTCGGTGTCGGTCCATTCCCACTCAATCTTCAGAGTGACCCGCACTCCGATAGAGTACGAGACAGACGCCGTCGCTGATGAACCCTAATAAAGAGTGTACATAGCAAATCAAACACGCACACACACACACACACACACACACACACACACACACACACACACACACACACACACACACATAACACAACACAGACGCACACACTCACAACACATACACACGCATGCACCCGTGCACACATACACACAGACCTACATACACACATACACACATACACACAGACATATATACATACATACACACGTAATCACATACACACATACCACATACCACATACAAACATACACACATACACACATACTTGCACCCATACACATATAGACTTAAACATGTACACACACACGCACGCACACACACACACACACACACACACACACTCAACAACACACACACACATACACACTCACGAACACAGCCATAAACACGGGGCGCGCGCGCACGCATACACACACATACACATACACACACACAAATACGCGCGCACAGCACGCACTCTCACCCACATTCAAACACACGCATACGTACACGCACACACACACACACACACACACACACACACACACACACACACACACACACACACACACACACACACACACACACACACACGATGCAAACATTACCACACATAGTGTAAGCTAGCTACATAGACTTACCCCAGAGCCAAGAGATTGCTCGTAGCTGCCAGAAATCGGTAAGTTGATGTCCCGTTTGCGTTTGACGACTTGTCCTTCGATGACGTGTTCAACAGCCAATTGTGTCACCGCAGTCCCGTTTTCTACTCGTTCCACATTGGCCACTTCCAGAATGACGAAGCTGTCAGCGTAGCGTACTTTGAGCACTTTCGCAAATATAACTGACGATTCCCGACCAGAGACGACATCTCCGACATTCAAGTTGTTCTCCGCAGTCTTGTCATAAATCAACAGTCCTGGATTATTGTCTCCACCGACACACGACGAGCTTCTCAAAGGTGACGACAGTTTTAGTTTAGAGACGTCGAGGTTGTTACATTCCGTTAATGTTGTGTTGACAAAGGTTCCCACGCTCGTTGGCCACACTCCGAGAATCGTCTCCAAGAAACCGGAACTCGTGTTACTCGTCAGAATGTCGCCTACTTGAAATGTAGCGTTGTTAGTAGGGCCAATCTCGATAACTAGGTTAAAGGATGTTCCCGTTTCGGACCCACTCGTTTTATACGTCCTACCCAGACACTTGTTAGCCGTGCTGTTATCTATCGCATGAACAACTGTCCCGTTTAGTTGTATACGGCCTGAGATGACATCATCATAAAGCGCGGCCGAGGGAATCTGTTCTAGGGACACATCGTCGTCAACTTCGTACAACTGCATGTCGGCGCTGAAGTCAGCGTAGCGGATTGCTTCACGCAAAGACGCCATACTGGCCCTCATCATCGTGAATTGCGACAGGTGGGTGACATCGTGGAGTTTGTGGAAGACTCCACCCGCCTGAGCGCTCGCTACAATGTCGCCAACCTTGACATTCAGACGACCAACCGCTATCAACAACTGAGTCTCTTCCGACGGATTGTCGTATTCAGAGCAATAGTACATAGTTGCGTCTTCAGGTTTGATGGTTTTCAATCTATCGCTAAAGACGGTCGTCTCGATTCTACGTGGGTCGTCGTAATCGGGTGTGACTTCGCCGTTAGGACAACGCGTTTCATTCCAGGTGCTGCAATGCGTCGTCTCGTGTGTCTTACTGTAGCAATGTTCCACGTCCTTACACTGTTGGCAAGTTGCCATGTGTGCGAAGGTGGCAGCCTCCGCACAGTATCGTCTGCTGCAGTCTAGAACCGATATCTGCGAAGAGCATCTACTGGAAAGGGTAGTCGTGACGCATTCGTGAAAGAACCATGTGTCGCACGAGCCGAGACTGGTTTCTGTGACGTTGCCCGGGAGACATGTCTGACGAGCGTCGCACCATCCGCATCCTGCCTCCCTGACGCACGCGGAACAGCCCGTTAGTCTCGGGCAGTAGGTAATCGAACATGAACGACCGTACCAGCCTGGCGAACACCGACATAGATTGGGTCCCACACAGGTGCCGTGACCAGAACACTGATTGACACCATCGCATTGGAAGCGAGAACAGTCATCTTCTGTCCAACCCCTGCAAATGATAAATAACTACTACTCAATACATGTGGCGTAATATTGTGTAAAAAGCACAAACAATTGCAATATCATTAATAATTTGTTTTCGTATTTCATTTCATTTCATTCAATTTTCATTCACTGGGGTCACAGTTGATTTAACAAGGTGTCGCTGCAAGGTCGTGTCGAATAAACATACATATTCATGATGAACTGATTGATTTTTTTGTTAGTGGCAAATAAAATTCAAACCTTGAGCAGACACAAGTTGTGCCAACGCACGAGCCTCTGTTGAAACACGAGTTCTTGCATCGGACCACGGACGTGCGTTTGCAGATGAACGGGTGCAGTTCGTTGCAGTTCGTCTCCCCAATATCGGTGTCGTTCTTATCGTTGACTCTCACCGGATACACAGGGCAATAACGTTCGTTATCTTCTCCGTTACTTATCCATATCACGGATCTTTTCTCCGTGCCGCCCAAGTCTTCGTAGGAAATGAACTCGTCGACCATCAGTTGTAAATCAGCCAGCATCAGAGTTGAGAGAACAACAGCTCGTTCTGTCTGGCAGAATTGTGCCGCCTGTCGGTATGTGCTGGCGCCAACGTTGTAGAAGAAGCAGCTGGACAAATGATACGTCCATCCCAGTGGACAGACACCTGTAGGGCGGATACAGATTGGAATATCGTCACACCAGATATCATCCTGATCGCTAGACAGCTTAAACAGCTGTTTTTGTAAACAATATAATGTTCACAAAAATACTAACGTTTCCACTTGTCTTGTCTCATTCGATATACAATGTAAAGATCGAATATAACATGTAAATGAGGTTGTGGTCTAAATATGTGCTGGAGTATGTTGCTGAGGAGCAAATCTTATTATTTCCATCCCACAGACACTAACAAAATACATTCATTTTATTACATTTCTATATGAATGTGCCAATTTGAAGGCATTCCACGTGTATCAACTCCGTTCACTAGACTCTTTTTGTGTGCATTCGCTTCATCTGATTTACCAGTTGACGGTCATTGCGTGTAAAGGACACGCACTGGTAGTTTCTTAGTTTTACATATTTTTTCAATGGACACGCCTCAGGCGGCGCCAAAAATTTGAAATTCTGTAGAAGTGATAACCTCTGCCATAGTTCTGTAGCTCCTGTCGTTGATGTGAGCGAGTCTACATTACACTATTTTATGAAAAAGACCAACGAAAATCTTACTTGAAAAGTGAAGCCCACTTGGAGGATCGATCGCAAAAGGTGAGGAGACGGCGATAGGGAGATCGTTCACAGTGCGGCCGTCTCTGATCCTGCCTTTGACGACTTGACTGAGCCCGGAGCCCCACCAGTTGTTAGCGAAGTCAGTAGTCACGTCTGTCACGTCAACATCGCCCAAATCTCGGGTTGACAGTTCGTACGCATTTGTCGGGTTGTTGAGTATGTTCCTTCTGAATGTGACGTCGCTAGCTTTCGAAAACACAGTGTATTGAGCTGCGTGTTTAAGGCCAACGTTGAACCAGAAGATGTTTCCATCTGCCCGCACCGGCGGACGGTTGCACTCGGAATCGCTACCGATCTCCAACATGCACTTCCCGCTGTTATTATACAGCAAGTTGCCCTCCATTGCGACACTCATGTTCACAAACTGCACGAGACTGCGAGATTCGTGCGCCGAGTTGTGCCGTAGGTTATTTTTGGTCATTCTCAGAGTCGCGTTATTCTCTCCGGTATTATTAACATAAATCACACCACCCTTTGAGCAAAACATGAACGAATTTTGTGTCACCTTCGCCGTTGACACCCTCGATGTCGTGTTCGAGTCGAATGACACAGATATCACATTTGAGTCAACCGCCGTTATGTTGTTGAAGAAACAGTTGCGGATGAGCACGTATGCGCTCTTCAGCTGCAGCTGCACGGCTGGCCTCGACTTGGTTTTGTAGCCCGTGGTGTTGACCGACATCCGCTCGAGCCAGATGACGTTGTGTTTCTCCGGGTCTGTGTTCCAGACTCGCACGGCCTGGCCCGGTACGTTCTCCACTCGCACGTCCTTCAGAGTGATCGAACTCACCCATTTCTCTGTGAAATAAGTCACGTGAATGTTTGTAAGCAGGGAAATATTTGTGTCGTTAACTATAGAATAGTGTGCATATACAAACTTCCATCTAAATACGTATACTTTGTATGACTGTACCCATATAATTAATAAGTGATAACAATACATGAACAGGGGATCTCCCCTGAAGAACGTTGTTTAGAAAACACAGCACAGCTCACACTCACATATATGTCGAATTATTAAACGTATTGGGCATGCGATAAACATGAACAATTATCTAGTACTGTTGTTTCTGATTTATGAAGATGCATTTTATGTTAAATTTTTATCCCGAACATAACCTTGCCTGTTTTTCTGGAAGCAACATACAACATACTCACCAACCGGACAGGCGTGGAACTTGATGTTATCCAGTCCGACGGAACTCCTGCACCAGCTACCGAAACGAACGTGGAATAAAATTGTAAATCGGTCGGCGTTTATCGGAGCTAGGTCAATATCTTGGTGCACCCATCGGTTAAACTTATTATTCAGGGTCGATGACCAGATCTGACGAAGTCCACCGCTAGTCTTCATGTACATCGTTAAGTTGTCACCTGTGGAGATAAATATTTTTGCGTTCAAGTTAGCAGTGCATGTGAGAGCGATTACAGAGAATGGTATGTAGAATTGAAACATAGAGGGATATTAATACCAAACAAAGCAACAGTGAATGATTCACCGGGCGTAACAGTACTTGTATTAGTAGTATTGTATAATATGCATGTTCCTTTGCAAGAACAAATTAATGTTGGAACAATAGAAAAACTTGCAGGAGTATAATAACATATGTATCATTATAAAACGCATGACGTCGCTAGATTGAACTACAATTTCGGTCTTAAATTACGTTTTGCAACCGACTGTCGTTTCGGTCGAATTCACACGACCGACTAGTATATACTTTAGTAATATGACATATCAATAATAAAAAACACATAGCTACGTCATACATACTTTTATATATCGTATTGCATAGTGAGGATTCAGATTAAAGACTATTGCGTGGTATTGGCGTGTGAATTATGCATTTGCATAAAGTAACACTAACCACGATAGTATCTTTCATTACGGTAGTGATAGAACGAAATGCGGCATATGTCGCTTTCACGGCTGAAGGTGGCACTTTCAATGGCGGCTGTCTTTGATGAACCTCCATATCGGTGGTAATAGTCGCAGTCTCCATCAGGAAGTGTTGTCGTTGCCGCAATGTAATGCCCGCCTACGTTCAAATACCAGGTCATGAGTGCAACCTTATATGGAAGTAACGATACCATTTAACAATCACATACACTAGCATACATCCATACAAGGAACAATAAGCCAAAGTCAGACGTTATCTGGATCATATTATTTTCTTCTTGAATTTGTTCACTCTGGTCATTTAGTTTCTGCTGTCGCCAGTTACTGGTAAAGCGACCGCAAAGCCACATCATTAGCGCCCTTTCTGGACAGTTGCCTACCACTCACTGTCTCAACGTTTCTCCATTACAACGACGAGCATTATTGCTAACACTGCAGATAAGATACTCTCAAACTAATAGCAATTGTGTATCACTAAATACAATTCCAATCAATAGATCAGAGGACATGGGTCTACAGAAACGAACTAACACCGAAATAGGCGAATGAACATCACCACATGGGCGGAAACGCTTTTAAAATAATCCGCGAATTATTCAGCGTATCAGTATTTATATTTTACAACGACACTGATACAGACTGAAACTAACGTAATTAAAAAGTATTAATGAATAGAAATGAGAATGTCATATGCGTACTTGTTCCTCCGGCAAACGTGACATCGCGGCTTTGACCTCTGAACAGCCCACTCTTTCCGGAAGTGCAATTGTACATAATCCACGGTTGCCTTTCCGGGGCAAGTAGATCCTCGTAGTCATGCCAACCGCACCACC
The DNA here is from genome assembly GCA_963995525.1 of Escarpia spicata. Lineage (NCBI taxonomy): Eukaryota > Metazoa > Annelida > Polychaeta > Sabellida > Siboglinidae > Escarpia > Escarpia spicata. Next base: position 63,926,957 of record OZ023205.1, on the reverse strand, counting down.
CGTTCTCGAAGGTACAGTCATTCACTGCAAATGTACACGTCGAATCACATTGGCATGTGCACATTGCTAGTAGTGTGGACAAATAATTGAATTATTTTGCGCGCGAGCGTGCATTGCAAGCGTGCGTGCGTGTATGTGTGTGTGTGCGTGCGTGCGTACGTACGTACGTACATGCGTGCGTGTGTGATGATAGTATGTTGACGAAGACAGTATGTAGCAATCATCTTTAATAAAACAGTAGCAAATTAAACATGACAAGATATATTAGTCGACATTATGAAGTTAATTGTTGAAGAAGTGTTAAGGGGTAAGATAAGATCAGAATAACTCTTATTTATCGCCATAAATCTAGGTAAATCCATTTGGAGGCGCTTATGATACGTAGTTATATATATATATATATATATTTATTTATATATGCACAACATTGATATGTTTAGTAAAATTAACGATATCAAATATTAGTTAAAATAAATGATAATATATATGCAAATAAAAAAGTTATAATTATAAAGATAATCACTAAAGTTAAAAAGCATAATTATAATAAATAATTAAAGACATTGTGTAAAATTAGTATACACATTTATAAAATAACGCTAATAATAATTTAAAAAGTTTAATAAACTGACTGGTGGTGCCCATGTTTGGGTGACTGACCTTTCTGTGGGATGCTGGAGACAGACACGTAGTTGACAAAGTTTTCGCTCTGCTGAAGAACCATTGTCATCCGTTGACTGTATGAGTGTACCGTCGTCGTCTGGTTTAGGTCGTGCAAAAGAAAACATGAGTATGCTAGTGCAATAACCAGATAGTGTCGTCCCCTCGAACATTAGTTTCGAAAATGATCGCTAGACTGTCTGCACATTTCATTCCAGTGACACTTCCGGTTTACTGTAGTGTCTTCCGTTGAGTAGTGGTTATCTTTCCATGATGGCTGTATTGTAATTGTTGAACTTAAACCGCGGTTTTACTAGTTTCACTCCAAAGGCACTTACAACGTTATTGCATTGACGCGGACAATATAATCAGCAGATATGTCACAGCCTGAAGAAGAGTAGTTGATGTTACTATGTTACCCGAATGTGACTGAATGACAATCTTCTGAATGCAACAATAACACGTTTTATACAAGATACACTGAACACAGACATCGGAACAATCACGGATCAAATATAATAAAAACTAATGATTTAAGCAACATTTAATCTGAGTAGTTTCTACATAGACTTAGGTCAAGTCCACCTACCTGGGGCCCGCGGTCACTCCTGTAAGCCTTGAATTGGCTGAACCTGTTTTTGATGTCGACTTCGTTTCCGTCATAAAATTCAGCCGTCAAAACGCCGTAGTAGTTGGACGTTACCGCTTTCATTGTCAGTTTAATGGCACATCTTTCTTCCGTCTCAAATCGTCGAATACAACTCCTCCAAAAAGAGGCCCTCGTCTGAAAGAACTTGTATTCCTCGCCAGGTTTGATGAACAGGTTTGTGTTCGGGTCACAGAGCCGAAGCGTTGGATACAGAATGTCGTTGAGTATCAGCTGACCCTGGTGGAATGTTGGAGTCAGAGTAATGCCGTCCCTCGCTGTGTCCGTGACAACGACCCTCTCGAGTGTCACGTTGGCCGTCACGTCGAAGAACGAAATTCCGTTGCCTCTCACCTACGCAACGTAAAATGTGATATACGTATCAAAATAAAAGAACTACCTAACAACCAACCAAACAAGCACAGGAGAGTGGGCAAGCTCACGCGCACATTAACGCACACACGCACTAATAATAATAATACATCAAAATAATAATTCTTCTTAATAATAATTAGTCATAATAATATTAAAAATAACAATATATTTAAAGCACCTATATCCGCAGGAATCTTGCTTCCGAGGCAGTATATATCTTAGTATCATAAGCTGATGTATTTTTTTTTTGTCATCATGGTGTCGATGATTATGATAATGATGATGATGATTTTATTCAATATAAAAATGTAAAGGTGTAAATTTATAAAATATAAATACATAATGATTACACAAGAAAGTGCACGCCCTTGTTTCGATTGAGGTCCTTAGACAGACACAGACAATTACATGACGCAGTTATTAATAAAATATGATAAAATAAAAAAATAAAACAACAATAATTAATAATTTAAATACTAGCTAATACTCATATGTCAAAAGACATTAATGCTGATGATATTGTAAAGGAGATTACCTCCTGATTATCAAAACATTTGAAAAACGGCTCATATACTATTTATAATGTCAGATCTAAAAATAAAACCATTTTACAATTTAAAATGAGACAACAATAAAATATAAAATAAAAACATCCTCCAATAGAGCCCAGATTATTAAGATAATTTAACCAAAAAAAATTGATTAGACATTAAAATTATGTTATTAGTAAAAGAGCTTCCCGCGTTATTTGTAAGATATCTCAATTCCCAATGTTTTAGTAGTTATAGGTACCTCAAAAATAAGATGGAATTAATAGTAGACAAATACGCTGGCTTCCTGATTATTAAAGTACTTGAACAAAACCGGCTTCACTAGACATTTAAATTGAGTCTTGTTTTGAAGACCTTGTATGTTATATGGCAATTCATTCCATGCCTGTATACCTATGTAGTAAAAAGACGTTTGACCAAATGATTTAACATATTGTATTTACACAGGGCTGCTTGCATGTTACGTTGAAAGAATCGGACAAATAATTTCGTGCTTTGTCATTGAAAATATCATAGACAAGGTTCAATTTTAGTTGTTTAACCCGTAGATCTACAGGTAACATATTGACCTGTTTAAACTCCGTTGAACCAATATGGGTTCTGGGACTTCTGGCCGGATTACCTTGTTCTGGGTCACAGTAGCCTGTATATATTATTATAACAGTGCTGGTACAAGTACTCCCATAAACTAACTAAGTAAAAGTAAAAGTAACTCCCAAAAAACTACTTAAGTAAAACTAAAAGTATCCTCCCAAGAAAGTACTTAGGTAAAAGTAAAAAAGTACTTGTACTAAAGTAAAAAAGTACCAAAAATATCCGGCTGTCAGATTATTCCAGTATGTGTCCATTATTCAAAATGGACACATACGCCAAGCGAACTTTTTTAGGTAAATACTCATACCTCTACTACGTAAAAATAAACATTATTTACTTACGATAATCAATGGATCAAAAATTTAATGCAACATTAGACAGCAGGAGAGAAGAATGCAAATTTAATTAAACTGCATTACAACCATTAACAGACCCGCATGGCATATCGTACGTTGTGCATGAGCCAGATTAGTTTTCAACAAACAGCAAGACTTTCCCACTGTCACCTCACTCTGTCTGATTGACTCACGACAAATGCATCAGGATGTTTTTCACACATCCGGGAGTCATAAGGTCAGCGGTGTGCAGGTAGCCACTAACTAAAGTTGGTATTACAAGATGAAGTGCTGGTCAAACATTCCCCAGCAATTAATCAGTGATTGAATGAGAAGCCAATGAGGCCTGTCCCATTGCCTTGTGTGAAAAGGGGTTTTGGATAAGGACTAAGCTTCAAAGGACCAATGAATCCCTTTGGCCATGCAGAAATCACACTGTTCCAATATCACCTGCTTGTAAACATCAGTGCTAGCACAACAGAAGCCATGATTCCTCCAACGTGTAGTCAGTCAAGGATTACCAATGCAAACAAAAGCCCGATGAAGCTGCTTCATCCCTGGTGTTATAACATAAAAAGTAACTAAAAATATGGAACTAGAAAGTAAAAAAGTACATATAAATGTACTTCGTTACAAGTAAAAAGTAATCTCTAAAAATGTACTTCGTTACAAGTATATTTCAAACAAATGTACTCAAGTACTGTAAAGAAGTAAATGTACTTCGTTACATACCAGCACTGTATATATATATTTCTTAGTTAAACCGGAGAAACACAACGAACAGGCATAGTCAAAATTACATTGTCAACAATGTTTTCATGTTGACATTTCTTGTTTGCCTGTACAAGAACTTTAGCTTGGCATTTGATGTATTAGTTATCTTCTCAGCCACTCCTTTTCCAGTTAATAGAGAGTGTCTGCAGGCATACCGATTTCGATTCCCTTCCCTATCCCTAACGCGCTGTGCGTACTACGTCATAGCTTGTTGTGTTTATGCGATCGGTTAAGTGCCGATCGGATAGGTAAATACGTAACCGGCAGGGGTGATCGGTAAGCGCAATCCCTATCCATGTTACGTTCAAATTATGGATGAATCAAAGTAAACAATATGACAGCGTTGTACATCCGACTGATTAGCCGCCTCGTTTTAATGGCAGTTGTGTTTAATGCTTCCGAAAAAAATATTTTTAAGACCTGTCTCAGACACTCTCTAATGATCTAACTCTACATCTAAGTATTTAACACACATCTAACATGTCAATGTGTTGTCAGCACATTTAACCAGGATGAAACTACATGTATGTAGTTGACTTTTGACCTAAAAAGGATGTATTCAGTTTTCCCTTGATGGAGTGACAGTTTGTTGTTTATCAGCCATTCTCTGGCAGCCTCAAGCTCTGAAGAAAGCCTATCTTCGATTTGTTGGGTGTTCTTACCCGAAACTATGATAGCCGAATCGTTAACATATAAAAGACGTTTGCATTGACAAGCCGAGGGTATATAATGAATACATATTAAAAACAGTAATTTCGATTTCCGACTCTTCTTCTGGAATAGGCGTCACAAAAATAAACAAACAGTCATTTGTATCAATATAAGTGACTAGCATTGTATTGTCGCGTTAGAGTTTAGAAGCCGTGATTAATGCTTGATTTATACACCAACTTCCGTTACCTTGCTGACTGTCACGTTGCGCATTTGTATGTCTTTCTCTTTCGCGATGCCTCGTCCGACAAACACGAATCCGAATTGTGTGTCTTCCAGTGTAACGTTGACGACGCTAGGGGGCGTGCCGGATACCTGGATGCCGGATATGTTGGACAGTTTGACGTTTTCCAGAATGGAGACCTGTCCGTCTTCCATCGTAGTGATGTGTATACCAGTCATCGCGCCGTTCGTCGAACAAACGATTCCTACTTGGTCGCGGTAATTGCAGGAATCTATGAAGAGCATTCGACATTGACCGAGATCTTGTTCACTGCCGCCACACGAAATTGTGTATGCCAGTGGTCTGCTTCCATAGCCAAAGTTTCGGTTTCTGGACGTCGCTGGAAGCAATGGTAGCAATAAAGGTTAAAGACTGGTTGTATCACATACGCAATATACAAATGCCAACCTGCTCAGAAATAAAACGTAAACACTATTTAACTTAAATATATAAGTATGATACAAGACAGTGCAAGCATTTGGTTCCATTATGGTCCTTAGAATAAAATAAGGCTTTTAAAACACTATCGGGAGGTGAATTTATCCAACAATTAAACTAATTGGCAACGTCCAAAATGGCATAATTAGACATTGGTTTCACTGCGTTATATACAGCGGTGTTGCCTATATAACAACTTGCTTCTTTGGAGCATTCTAATTGCATTGCATCCGAAGTGCCAAAGACCACACATTTCTTTCTATGTTCACTGATCTCCAGTGAACTTGCGCCATTGAACCCTTTCCCTCGAATGTACACACTGGTGAGAAAAGTGAAGAAAATTAAGCGATGACCCACACGGCTCCCGAGGGCGCCACTTAAGCGAATGTTCCTGCTCCGAGGGTGGGTGAGGCTAGTTACAAATTTTTTTTTAGTGCGGTACCCAATACGTACAAAAAATTCATACATCACATGGTGATGTGTTTCTATGAAAGCTGGCCATTTGATTTATCTCCTTTTTAAATGTACATTAATGAATCAACCTTAGACCCGAAAACCTTACGTCATTTTTACACAATTGATTACGCATCTTAACATAACCTACCAAGTGGGTTAGTTACATTGTCGTTTCCTTAGACTAAAACAACTCCATTAATGAAAGCTAGCTATTCATCAAAGGTGATCCCACAAATAGGGAAAGACCTTATAAACACTACCAGTCATATCTCACAAATTTGATAGAATCAGAATGTAGAAAATCTAACTTGCATAACATAAAATGAACGGCACTATAATTAAATTTGTTTACGTATCTCTATAACAAATTAAGAAAGTGTGTGGGTCAATTACCTTTGCCAAAGCCGAGTTGTTTACACGCGACATCGGCGTTGTATGTCGACCAGCCGCTACTGCAAATGGGGCGCCACGAGGAGCCAACCAAAGTTTCCAGACGCCCCTCGTATTCGTGTCCTCCGTTAACTAGTCGCAGTGGCATCAACTGTGTTAGGTTTTCACTGCGGTGAAATATTATGGGGTTCTCTGCCGACCCTCTCGCTATCAGTCGGCCTTCAACGAACAAACTGGCAGTGCGCTCCAGGGCGAGTGTGGTGCCGGGCTCGACAGTGAGCGTGACTCCGGCAGGAACAATCAGATCTCCAGACACCGTATACGGGTCTGTCTGACGTCGCAGCGTCAATGACCTATCTAGTCTGCCATGAAGTGGTCCGGTAGTGTCGAATGACTGCTCAATATCGACGCCAGACAATCGGACTATTACTGGGCACCATCCCGAATCACTGCCATCCAAGATACGACTGTATATGTCTTCTTCCAGATTTCCCCATGAATTGTTCACGAAGTCAAAGCGGATCGAAGAGTTCAGGGTAGGCAGTTGACTGACCACTTCGTAAGTCAGGTTAGGATTGTCAAAACTGTTCCCGTGTGCTTCTACTATGGATCCCAAATTAATTGTAAGCGCTGCGGAAAACGCTTTTAGTGTGGTAGCCGCAGAATTATTTACAATAATATTGTCCAGTAAACGTTCAGTTTTTCCTGATATGCCTGGATGCATGCACGTTATCACTGAATTGATTACCTGGTTGTTGAGGAATGCATTTTGCAGGATACGACCATTGTCACACGAAGAACAGAATGACAAAATGCTCGACACATTCTTGTTCTCCTTGAATGTGTTCCGTTCGACAACGGCACAAGTGTCATTACTCGCGGAAATGATGTCAACAAGGTCGCCGCCAGGGAATGTGCAGTGGCGAATCGTATTTAATGTGACGTTTCCGGTTCCGCTGAGTCGCATTATTTTAGCGGTCATGTTAAGAAACTCGTTGTCGGCAATGTTCCATGCAATCGGTGTTCCATCTTTTGTTCCGTCAAATATAAATGCCTGTTTACCACCGACTACTCTGTTTCGTTCTAGTGTCACCAGGACTAAGTCCAAACTATCAAACTCGTCAAGGTCGAGGCGAAAGGTGTCCATGTTGTTTTCTAGAATATTATCTCTAACGTTAATCAACATTTCTCCACCATCGAGGTCGAGACGATCGAGGTTGATGCCATTCTTGTTATTCATAATTGTGTTGTTGCTCAATGTAATGTCCTTAGCCCGGGATGAACGAATGCAAATGGCATCATCAGAGTGATGAGTAAACACGGAATCAGATATATCGAACCTCTGAATGCTCGATGCATCGACTCCAGTCGAACTATCTGCAAAGACACTTTCTGTGAGTGTAATATTTCCAGAAACGCTCAAAAGCCGAAGTCCAACACTCGAGTGGCCAATACTACTATTCACGACGAAGACAGGCCTTCCAACCGATTCCACATGCATCCCTTTTTCGAACCCGTGAAGAGTGCTATCCACCATAGAAAATGATATGTTTGAGTTGTTACCTAAAAAGAGAAAAAAGAAATGCACTTAAATGTTAAAACATTTCTTACGGCCTTGCAGTTAACATATATGGAACAGCAGACCTCAGGAAACACGTTAATTAATAACTGCTCACACACCACACAAACATATTCATAAACACACCACCCGAAATGTCGTTTATACGTATACCAACACGAACACACCCACACGCATACGTACACGCACACACATGCGCACATGCACGCGCTTGAGCATGCGCACACGGCTCGCACGCTGTGCATGGATATGCACTAGCTGTCAACCAAAACAAAACTAAATAATATCGAATTATATTCAGATTACACAAATAGTACACAATTACGTAATCATAGGACGATAGTACAGAATAATATCACTGGCACAATTTACCTTTGACGGTGTGGAAAAGAAAATCCGCGTTCAAGCATCCGTAGTAATGTTCCCGTCGCACCCGAATCTCGGCAGTGGATCCGGTGGAGCGGAACAATTCCCCGTCTGGTCCGGCCGTGACCCCGACCTCGGAGGTCTCGTTGTGCAGGCCGTCGTAGAAGAACATCTCTGCTGAACAGGACGACGAAAAACTGCCTCGAACGACTTCACCTGCGATTCGCTCGCCTTCGGGTGCCGTAATAAAAACGTAGTAATTCTTACCGCGTGAGAGATCCTTATAATATATGTTCAGATACAACGGATTTGTGTCGGTTATATGAACAACAGTGGTCTCGGAGGTCAACCGAGTGGGGACGAATGCGTTTCTGCTCCCCGCAGTAGTCGTATATTTCGATCGAACGGAAACGCCAGTACCATGCCGTCGCGTCGTACCCGTGATGTTCAAGTCGTTCAAGTTAATTCGAGAATCGTAACTCTCGATTCCAGTGCCAGCGCTCATAACAACAGTAATAGAGTCGACGGATTTGCTATCATAGCCCACCCTGAACACGGCCAGCCCTCGCGATGTATATTGGAAAAACATGTCTGCGATGAACAAGTTGCCAATAAGGTGGTTTCGCAGAAAGTCAACGGTTATTGCAGCATGGCTGGGAATGTAGGTTGTCTGGTAATTCGTCTGGTATAGTCGGACGTTATGAATGATGCTGGGACGTGCATTAATTGTTAAATGAATCCCAGTCCAATACCTGCGTTCGCATACGACCCGAAGAACGGTGTCGGAACTACAATTAGTGAAACTACCATCCGGAAATTCACATTCACTGAATCGTCCGGAACGGCAGCGAAAGGTAGACAGTGATTCCATCGATATGTTCTTGTTTCGTACAGACTGGAACGTGAACACGGAGAGGTCTCCGTAGCCTGCAGCTTGACACACGAAACGAAGTGTAGAACTGTCTTTATCGCTAGAACTGTAGCACACTGAACGCCAGGCTGCGTGCGAGTAGATTTGTATCACACCAGCAACTGTCTCACTGCTTCCTGCGTGTTCGTTCCATAGCCTCACGCGCGGGTGGCGGGTCAGACGCTTTACCCTCAAGATTGTTTCGCTTGAAGACGAACCCTGGATTTTAAGTGTGCCCATCACGCGTATACCTCGCCCTTCTTCAAACTCAACTGTCACCCCTTCACCTATCAATAGTGAACCGGTTTCATTTACTATGATGTCCTTGGTAACGTGGTACGGCGTATCGGGATCGTTCAGTTCTACCTTATCTGTGATGATTCCACCGATGTCGTGACCTTGTACAACATCCGGGTATTTTCGTGAAGCGTTGTTGTAGTCGTCTTTATCTGCACTCTCCAGATATGGATGATAGAGAATCTCAGCAAGAGAGTCCTGTTGATGGTAACCGTATAAGGCGTTGGCGATATAATTGATATCAGTACTGCCCCAATAGTTGTACCGCGCGTCGACGGAGAAGACGTTGTCTCGCAGGGTTGTCGCCAGTTGAAACTGAATATCAGGGTTGTTAAATATATTATGTTTCAGCATCAGCAAAGAAGCTTTAATCCGAATAATGACGACCGCAGAAATGGTCTTGAGATCCCAGACGTACC
>OZ023205.1:63869733-63912233 GCA_963995525.1 Escarpia spicata | reverse complement strand
GATGCCCCTCGCGTAGTTTCCTGAACAAAATTATATCCAAAAGGTGAGTAAAATATATATATTTTTTTAACTGCGGCAAAGTAGACATGTATCAATTCATGACATATATTACAGATCATATAAAATGAAACAATAATGTATCAACGCCATATGTATCACAGCGAATCATGGACAACATTGTTTTTCAAAATAAATATAATGCACAATTAAGATTTTTGTATGTAGCTGTACTTTCTTGTTAATATTGCACTTTCTGTAAATTACAAGGTTTATTCTGTGTAATAGAACCTGCCTTGCGCTATTGCAGATTTAACTCGGTCAAAATGGTCGTCCCAATACGATTATCTCACATAATAACTTACGCAACGCATTAAACCGAAGCCGTGTCTGTTTCTGATATTTTAATAATGTTCTTAACCCAATAGGTTTCAGGATTGCCAAAAAACTATTCCCAGTATTATTGGCAAATTGGTAGCATGTTTACTACCTTGTGTTTAAAATATGTAGACCAACTATACAATATCTACATTAACAAGTGTGTTTATTTTGAAACCTAATAATTTGACTACGTATACAACAATTATATTTTATGTCGTAAACGACATGTTATAACTAGTCGTGAAAACAAAATAAAAATAACAAACAATAATCCATGGACATATTGTTATCGTCATAACGAACATTATTACCACTATTACCACAGGCAATCTAGTGAATTTTGATTAGCTATATATGTTACCTATATCTCAGTAAGACAATTGCCCCATTGTTACGGCTACTTCGCAATCAATGTAACTATATATATATATATATATATATATATATATATATATATATATGTGTGTGTGTGTGTGTGTGTGTGTGTGTGTGTGTGTGTGTGTGTGTGTGTGTGTGTGTGTGTGTGTGTGTGTGTGTGTGTGTGTGTGTGTGTGTGTGTGCGCGCGCGCGTGTGTGTGTATGTGTATGTGTGTGTATGTGTGTGTATGTTAAATATATATAAATATATATATATATATATATGTATAATATGATATATGTATGTATGTATATATATATATAATTACCTAACGGTTTACAATAATGCCCTTTGCGTTCTCGTGCTTTCCACATTAAGACAACCGTTTCAGCGAACCGCATGCTAATGGTTACCACACCTGGTTGTTTCAGGGTAACAGAACAGACTATCTCACGTTTAACTGCGCGTGAGAACACCTCTGTCGAAACGTGCTGACGTTGGATTGTCACTTACGTGCAGCGTGTACGTTAGTGAAGACGGAAGAATGCGGCTCGGCAGTGATGTTCAGTCCAGACAGTTGGTTATCGTTGACAGTCACATTGATGACAGTTAGCGAGGTCGTGATGTTACCCAGTTTAATGCCATTTTGAGCAGACTGCGACACGACAACGTTGCTGAAACGGAAAGCACCGCGGTTGTCATCGCGAATGTAACTACCCGTTGGACACAGCAGGGGATCCAAGGTTTGCGTGGGTTTCAGGACATTCAGTATTCCGGCAGAGCCATCTGATCCTCCTCCCTTCAGGGCAAGTTAGGGTATGACGACCATGTGGCTGTCACATGTTACAATGAAGGATGTTGCAAATGAGATTGCTACGATGACAGCTTGGGCGTTCGTGTGCAAACAATTAGTACTTCAAGGAAAAGACAGTCGACTGGCTCATACATATATTCCGAAAGTACATATTATTTGGCTATTTCCCTACTACTGTGTATGCAGCGCTTCAGCTATCGGTACGTTTCAAATGTAAACTGCAACACTCGTACGGAACAAACAACTGTCTGTATTTCTCAACAACGATTGTTTTCCAGTCCGCTGCACGTGCATCCGTTACCTAAACGTAGCCTTTCTAATATGCAGAGCTATTCATTATTTCGGGATACAGCAACATTATTAAGCCTTACGGCTTGTAAATGCATAAATCGGGCTAATTATCTGATGCAGATAATCGTTTGCCGTCACCCAACTCTTCAATTATTTTACGGAGGCACCGTCACCCAGCATTGTAATTACCTCTCACGGGGTAGTGTTTACAAGGAATTTGATACTTTTGTTAGCTTACGGAGGTAACGTTTACCATCAACCAACACTGTAATTACCTCACTGGCTAAAATGTATCGTCACGTAGCTGTGTAAATACAAATACCTAATGGAGAGAACGTCTGAATTCGCATAGAGGGCAGCACTCGTCCTTTCATCGTCGCTGACTTCTCCGGCCTCCGCCTGTCCGCCACACAAGACGTCGACGTAGTTGAGTCGGAGAGGCGACGACGAGTTGAGTAGCGCGATGACGCCCCAGTGCGGCAGACCGAGACAGTCGACAGGCATCGGGTCGGGTTGTAGGCCTGAAACGAACGTTACAAATATCACACATACTTCAGACAAATACAGTCGACAGGCGTCGGGTCCGGTTGTAAGCCTGATACGTACGTTATAGATGCCACACTTACTTCACACCGAGACAGTCGACAGGCAGCGGGTCAGACTGTAGGCCTGAAACGTACGTTACACATGTCACGCGTATTCCAGACAGAGAAAGTTGACAGGAAGCGGGTCCAGCTGGCAGCGAGCGTGAGTGTGTGTGTGGGTGTGTGTGTGTGTGTGTGTGTGTGTGTGTGTGTGTGTGTGTGTGTGTGTGTGTGTGTGTGTGTGTGTGTGTGTGTGTGTGTGTGTGTGTGTGTGTGTGTTTGTGGTGTGCATGCGTGTGTGCATGCATGCGTCCGTGCGTGCGTGCGTGCGTGCGTGCGTGCATGCGTGCGTGTGTGTTTGTGTGTGTGTTTGTGCGTGCGTGCGTGCGTGCGTGCGTGCGTGCGTGCGTGTGCGTCTTCGTGTGCGTGTGCGCGCGTGTGTTCATGTGTGTCTGTGTGTTCTTGTGTGCGCGTGTGCTTGTGCGTGTGTGTTGAATTTCACGAATGTCTAATTATTTCACATTTCACATTAAATACAATGTAATGCAATTGTTATTTAATCGCTAGTAATGCACGAATGGCTGGATCAATTTACCTTCAGTCGTGTTCCTCGAATCCAGCAAAGTGAACCGGATGTGATCAGTCGAAGTCCCCTCGGCCACAAACTGACCATAGACCATGAGACTGGCGTCAGATGCCAACAGTACGGTGACGCCAGGCTGCACGGTCAACGAGCCCATCTCGGAGACGTAAACCGTCTGATTCACCACCCACGGACTTCCGGCTGTCGTCAGTGTCACATCTCCCGTGACGTTCGGCTGCAGTTCTGTCGCCGTAGCGAGATACAGCAATGCTAGCGGCAGCAGCAGCCAGCGCGCCACACGCCCGGTCGGCATCGCGGCAGTCGGTGTCAACGACTCGTCTCTTGACAAACCTGTTCAAACAAAGGGATACGAAGCACAGCATAAAACCAACTGCGAGATCGACTTATATCTGTGTATTGGCGTAGATATGTTTACGGTTTGTTTTGAAGTTCTTGGGAAACTTGTTCGTTAACGTAAAGACAACATATGACAACTTGAATGCTAGGTTTCGTTGTTCTTACTATTATTTGATCCTGATGTGAACATATTCAAGTGTGTTGAACTTTAGTCGAACTTGGTTACTTATTTCTTGAGAGCCTTATGTCCATAAAACGGAACTCAATGTCTTGTTTTATTCTATTAAACCATGTATAACTATTTATGCAAACATTACATTCGTAAACACCGTCAAACAATTTATGATTGTGATGTTCACGTTGTCTTTGTATTGCTAGGTATTTTATATTTGCCATCAGTAGTTGTTTACTCACCAAATTGAAAATGAGGATCTACATATTTTATATTCATAGTTTGAATATCTACTCTCATTGCATCGAGCCACTTATTTGAGAACCATTTCAATCACAACAGGACATGTTGTTTCTAACCGTGCTGGGACTGTTGGTATCTCCAAAATCAAGTTCAGTAACTTTGACAAAGAATGAGCGTTTATATTCATCGCCCTGGACTAATTAGCTGCCAACTTCCACGAATTTCGAAACGTTCCATTAGGTAACAATAATGTCGTTAACGTTTCATCTGTCCATCTATTTATTTAGGACTTCACAAGGTTTTCATGTGCCTAGGACCATTACAAAACGGACACGGCTGACATTGGTGAATGACATTATTGTATCGATATTGACACTCGTTTGATACCAACATTTTACATTATGTCTTCAGTGCAGAAATGACAGCATTATAACTATTTCAAAGGCATCGGAAATGTGGGCGCTTCGGGAGCAGAACTATATTTTTGGTGGCTTAGGTTTAGCCCTTCAACATGGCAAAGGGTGCAATTTGAAGTTCTTGCGAGCCTCAAGGCGATTGTAATTGGAGTGTTTGGTGAATTCGAAGGGGCTGTGATGGAGCTCATCTCCCATGTTCACCAGCTCCGTCGCTTATGTATCTTCAACTTGAAATTATGAAAAGTTTCAACACATTTAGTTTTTTATGGCATCTTGCAAATATATTTGAATTATGACAACATCATTTATTTGTGTGTGCGTGTGTGTGTGTGTGTGCGTGCGTGCGGCGTGCGTGCGTGCGTGCGTGTGTGTGTGTGTGAGTGTGTGTGTGTGTGTGTGTTTGTGTGTGTGTGTGTGTGTGTGTGTGTGTGTGTGTGTGTGTGTGTGTGTGTGTGTGAGTGTGTGTGTGTGAGTGTGTGTGTGTGTGTGTGTGTGTGTGTGTGTGTGTGTGTGTGTGTGTGTGTGTGTGTGTGTGTGTGTGTGTGTGTGTGTGTGTGTGTGTGTGTGTGAGTGTGTGTGTGTGTGTGTGTGTGTGTGTGTGTGTGTGTGTGTGTGTTTGTGTGTGTGTGTATGAGTGTGTGTGTGTGTGAGTGTGTGTGTGTGTGTGTGTGTGTGTGTGTGTGTGTGTGCGTGCGTGTGTGTGTGTGTGTGTGCGTGCGTGTGTGTGTGTGTGTGTGTGTGTGTGTGTGTGTGTGTGTGTGTGTGTGTGTGTGTGTGTGTGTGTGTGTGTGTGTGTGTGTGTGTGTGTGTGTGTGTGTGTGTGTGTGTGTGTGTGTGTGTGTGTGTGTGTGTGTGTGTGTGTGTGTGTGTGTGTGTGTGTGTGTGTGTGTGTGTAGCTGGCATAGGGACTTGAACAAAATTGGCTTCAATATTCTGTATGAATTGTTATAGGCAAAAATAAATTGCTGAAAATTTCCTTTTCTAAAATTAACCCATAGCGCACACGTGTAAATATTACTGAAATACGCAGTAAACAGCTTATTCTTTACAGCAGTAGAAAAAAAGAAATGTTTGCCGTAACATGTTACTTTTGGCAGAAGTCTCACTTTGGCTTGAATGTCAGCCTCATCCGATAAGTCGTTACAAATGACATGCCCAAGGTATTTGTAAGAGGTGGCGACATTTAACTTCTTTCCTCCTAAAGTCATTTCCATGGCAAGATTTGAATTTCTAGAATTAAAGTACATGATCAGGGATTTATCAGCACTATATTGAATGTCGTGAACCTCCCCTAAGAGTAACATATGTCAACTAAAGTTTGTAGTCCTTTGGCGGAAGGAGCGAATAGAAGTAGATCATCAGCGTATATCAGGTGATTAACAACCATAGTACCCAGACTACAACCAATATGTTGTTTGTATAGTTGTATACTCAAATTGTCCATGTATTTACTCGATGAAATGCTTTTGACGCATCCCGAAACGCAACATGCATAGCTGAGCCTTGTTTAATGTAAATCTTAATAATTCCTTAAATGTAAACACACACAGCTCCGTTCCGTGTTTTGGCTTAAATCCAAACTGAGTAGACGTAGTTTGCAAGTATGTTTCCAAGATAATAGATACTGCAATATTCAACAGAATATCGCAGTATCTATTATCTTGGAACATATGTTAGAAAGGCATATTGACCTGTAATTACCTTTGTCATTTATCTGTCTATTTTTGTGCTTAATAACAGGTACAATAACATACTCTGAGACTGATTTCGGAACATAAACATGCACCTTAATAGAGGTACCAAAGGTAGATAATAGCACCACAATTTGAGCATCGGCGAACTTGGTGCGTTCTGCAGTAATACCATCCAGACCTGGTGACTTATTGCATGATCATTTATTAATACTACCCATCATTTCAACTTCACATCGTTAAATATATTTTCGTAGTGGTGCTTCCACATTGACCCAATATCGACACCACCATGTATCCCGTCAATGTTCGTTGGTAGTTTAACTTTGCTGTTCGTATGGTTCTTAATTTCCTTCCAGAACTGTCGGTGATCTTTTTGACATAACTTTTGTGCAATGAAATCAGTAATAAAAGTGTCTTTATCTGTTTTACATTTTCTGACCGCATGCTTAAATGTGCTTCTGGACAGTTTCATGACATTAAAAACATCACCTTGTCTCCACAGCCAGTAGGCATCACGAGCTGCACTATGCAATTCTTTCACACGCTTATTCCATCCAGGTACAATATCTTATTTAGAAGACCGTTTATGAGTTGGCACAAGTGTTTGACCAGACATCTTCAGAGTGGATACGATAGAATTATAAAACTCATCGATGTCATCATGGTGACTACAATTGTTACAATTAGGATTATTGCATTTAACACCGGGTGGAACATTCAGTTTAGACAGTTCTACGTATGTGCGTTCTCTATATGAGTCAATATCATGTGGGTGTAAGGTGTCCCAATATTTAACTTGCTTAATTTCATTAATGTTAGCACTACCACTAACACATGCTGGTACAATAGCACTGTCAATGGTGAATGACACAGGATGATGATCTGAATTTATACAGTCATAAATTATCGACATTCTAATTTTGCAATCATTTCCATCAGCAGTGCGTATAACATGGTCTAGCCATGACGTAGTTCCCCAAGCAGAACTAACACATGTATATGTATCTGTCGGGAGAGTGTTCTGATCACATATAACATGGTCTAGCCTTGATGTAGTTCCCCAAGCAGAACTAACACATGTATATGTATCTGTCGGGAGAGTGTTCTGATCACATATAACATGGTCTGGCCATGACGTAGTTCCCCAAGCAGAACTAACACATGTATATGTATCTGTCGGGAGAGTGTTCTGATCACATATAACATGGTCTGGCCATGACGTAGTTCCCCAAGCAGAACCAACACATGTATATGTATCTGTCGGGAGAGTGTTCTGATCACATATAACATGGTCTGGCCATGACGCAGTTCCCCAAGCAGAACCAACACATGTATATGTATCTGTCGGGAGAGTGTTCTGATCACATATAACATGGTCTAGCCATGATGTAGTTCCCCAAGCAGAACTAACACATGTATATGTATCTGTCGGGAGAGTGTTCTGATCACATATAACATGGTCTAGCCATGATGTAGTTCCCCAAGCAGAACTAACACATGTATATGTATCTGTCGGGAGAGTGTTCTGATCACATATAACATGGTCTAGCCATGATGTAGTTCCCCAAGCAGAACTAACACATGTATATGTATCTGTCGGGAGAGTGTTCTGATCACATATAACATGGTCTGGCCATGACGTAGTTCCCCAAGCAGAACCAACACATGTATATGTATCTGTCGGGAGAGTGTTCTGATCACATATAACATGGTCTGGCCATGACGTAGTTCCCCAAGCAGAACCAACACATGTATATGTATCTGTCGGGAGAGTGTTCTGATCACATATAACATGGTCTAGCCATGACGTAGTTCCCCAAGCAGAACTAACACATGTATATGTATCTGTCGGGAGAGTGTTCTGATCACATATAACATGGTCTAGCCATGATGTAGTTCCCCAAGCAGAACTAACACATGTATATGTATCTGTCGGGAGAGTGTTCTGATCACATATAACATGGTCTGGCCATGACGTAGTTCCCCAAGCAGAACTAACACATGTATATGTATCTGTCGGGAGAGTGTTCTGATCACATATAACATGGTCTGGCCATGACGTAGTTCCCCAAGCAGAACCAACACATGTATATGTATCTGTCGGGAGAGTGTTCTGATCACATATAACATGGTCTGGCCATGACGTAGTTCCCCAAGCAGAACCAACACATGTATATGTATCTGTCGGGAGAGTGTTCTGATCACATATAACATGGTCTGGCCATGACGTAGTTCCCCAAGCAGAACTAACACATGTATATGTATCTGTCGGGAGAGTGTTCTGATCACATATAACATGGTCTGGCCATGACGTAGTTCCCCAAGCAGAACCAACACATGTATATGTATCTGTCGGGAGAGTGTTCTGATCACATATAACATGGTCTGGCCATGACGTAGTTCCCCAAGCAGAACCAACACATGTATATGTATCTGTCGGGAGAGTGTTCTGATCACATATAACATGGTCTAGCCATGACGTAGTTCCCCAAGCAGAACTAACACGTGTATATGTACCTGTCGGGAGAGTGTTCTGATCACATATAACATGGTCTAGCCATGACGTAGTTCCCCAAGCAGAACTAACATGTGTATATGTACCTGTCGGGAGAGTGTTCTGATCACATATAACATGGTCTAGCCATGACGTAGTTCCCCAAGCAGAACCAACACATGTATATGTATCTGTCGGGAGAGTGTTCTGATCACATATAACATGGTCTAGCCATGACGTAGTTCCCCAAGCAGAACCAACACATGTATATGTATCTGTCGGGAGAGTGTTCTGATCACATATAACATGGTCTAGCCATGACGTAGTTCCCCAAGCAGAACCAACACATGTATATGTATCTGTCGGGAGAGTGTTCTGATCACATATAACATGGTCTAGCCATGACGTAGTTCCCCAAGCAGAACCAACACATGTATATGTATCTGTCGGGAGAGTGTTCTGATCACATATAACATGGTCTGGCCATGACGTAGTTCCCCAAGCAGAACCAACACATGTATATGTATCTGTCGGGAGAGTGTTCTGATCACATATAACATGGTCTAGCCATGACGTAGTTCCCCAAGCAGAACCAACACATGTATATGTATCTGTCATGAGAGTGTTCTGATCACATATAACATGGTCTAGCCATGACGTAGTTCCCCAAGCAGAACTAACATGTGTATATGTACCTGTCGGGAGAGTGTTCTGATCACATATAACATGGTCTAGCCATGATGTAGTTCCCCAAGCATAACTAACATATGTATATGTATTTGTCGGGAGAGAGTTCTGATCACATATAACATGGTCTAGCCATGACGTAGTTCCCCAAGCAGAACTAACATGTGTATATGAACCTGTCGGGAGAGTGTTCTGATCACATATAACATGGTCTAGTCATGACGTAGTTCCCCAAGCAGAACTAACATATGTATATGTATCTGTCGGGAGGGTGTTCTGATCACATATAACATGGTCTAGCCATGACGTAGTTCCCCAAGCAGAACTAACACATGTATATGTATCTGTCGGGAGGGTGTTCTGATCACATATAACATGGTCTAGCCATGACGTAGTTCCCCAAGCAGAACTAACACATGTATATGTATCTGTCGGGAGGGTGTTCTGATCACATATAACATGGTCTAGCCATGACGTAGTTCCACAAGCAGAACTAACACATGTATATGTATCTGTCGGGAGGGTGTTCTGATCACATATAACATGGTCTAGCCATGACGTAGTTCCCCAAGCAGAACTAACATATGTATATGTACCTGTCGGGAGAGTGTTCTGATCACATATAACATGGTCTAGCCATGACGTAGTTCCCCAAGCAGAACTAACACATGTATCTGTATCTGTCGGGAGAGTGTTCTGATCACATATAACATGGTCTAGCCATGACGTAGTTCCCCAGGCAGAACTACCACATGTATATGTATCTGTCGGGAGAGTGTTCTGATCACATATAACATGGTCTAGCCATGACGTAGTTCCCCAAGCAGAACTAACATATGTATATGTATCTGTCGGGAGAGTGTTCTGATCACATATAACATGGTCTAGCCATGACGTAGTTCCCCAAGCAGAACTAACATGTGTATATGTACCTGTCGGGAGAGTGTTCTGATCACATATAACATGGTCTAGCCATGACGTAGTTCCCCAGGCAGAACTAACATATGTATATGTACCTGTCGGGAGAGTGTTCTGATCACATATAACATGGTCTAGCCATGACGTAGTTCCCCAAGCAGAACTAACATGTGTATATGTATCTGTCGGGAGAGTGTTCTGATCACATATAACATGGTCTAGTCATGACGTAGTTCCCCAATCAGAACTAACATATGTATATGTACCTGTCGGGAGAGTGTTCTGATCACATATAACATGGTTTAGCCATGACGTAGTTCCCCAAGCAGAACTAACATATGTATATGTACTTGTCGGGAGAGTGTTCTGATCACATATAACATGGTCTAGCCATGACGTAGTTCCCCAAGCAGAACTAACACATGTATCTGTATCTGTCGGGAGAGTGTTCTGATCACATATAACATGGTCTAGCCATGACGTAGTTCCCCAAGCAGAACTAACATATGTATATGTACCTGTCGGGAGAGTGTTCTGATCACATGTAACATGGTCTAGCCATGACGTAGTTCACCAAGCAGAACTAACATATGTATATGTACCTGTCGGGAGAGTGTTCTGATCACATATAACATGGTCTAGCCATGACGTAGTTCCCCAAGCAGAACTAACACATGTATATGTATCTGTCGGGAGAGTGTTCTGATCACATATAACATGGTCTAGCCATGACGTAATTCCCCAAGCAGAACTAACACATGTATATGTACCTGTCGGGAGAGTGTTCTGATCACATATAACATGGTCTAGCCTTGACGTAGTTCCCCAAGCAGAACTAACACATGTATCTGTATCTGTCGGGAGAGTGTTCTGATCACATATAACATGGTCTAGCCATGACGTAGTTCCCCAAGCAGAACTAACATATGTATATGTACCTGTCGGGAGAGTGTTCTGATCACATATAACATGGTCTAGCCATGACGTAATTCCCCAAGCAGAACTAACATATGTATATGTATCTGTCGGGAGAGTGTTCTGATCACATATAACATGGTCTAGCCATGACGTAGTTCCCCAAGCAGAACTAACATGTGTATATGTATCTGTCGGGAGAGTGTTCTGATCACATATAACATGGTCTAGCCATGACGTAGTTCCCCAGGCAGAACTAACACATGTATCTGTATATGTCGGGAGAGTGTTCTGATCACATATAACATGATCTACCCATGACGTAGTTCCCCAAGCAGAACTAACACATGTATATGTATCTGTCGGGAGGGTGTTCTGATCACATATAACATGGTCTAGTCATGACGTAGTTCCCCAAGCAGAACTAACACATGTATATGTATCTGCCGGGAGAGTGTTCTGATCACATATAACATGGTCTAGCCATGACGTAGTTCCCCAGGCAGAACTAACATATGTATCAGTATCTGTCGGGAGAGTGTTCTGATTACATACAGATAATGACGTCTCTTTGCAGAAATCAAGAAAGTCTTCTCCAAAAACTGATTTCTTAAAAATATCCGCGTTAAAATCACCGACAATTGTTATATATGAGCTATTAATATTACCAATGTATATGACAATGTTAGACTTATAATCATTAAATATGCCCATTATATATATATCGGGCATAGTACGCACCAGTTACAATTGTCCGTAACCACTAATTGAACTGAAGTGGAGTTATTTTTGGAAAGCTATCAGGTGTGGAAACCATTAATTGAACTAAAGTGGATTTACTTTTGGAAAGCTGTCGGTGGTGTTTCGGGTCAACAAGAGTAACACACACATTGTCTACTGACAACAAACGTATGACTATTGGTCGTGCAAGGATCAGATAGTGAGATATTTTAATGTACATTATTTGGATAGCTGCTTAATTTTGGGTTGTATTCATCTTTGTATACAGCAACATGTTAAAGGCTCACCCATGTTATCAATATTGGACAAGTATGCCATAGCGTGATATTAATAATGTAATCTAAAACCATCGCACAGAAAGGTATAAATACGCAAAAGCTATGACATTTGGTTTACACGAAGCTAGTATCGTACGTGTGGAACATCCGTCAAAATACACATGTTACCAGGCAAATAAAGAGCTAGACGCACCATCGTGCAGACTCAATTGGCACCCTGCATGCCAGTGCCATATATAGCTGTAGTTATTTAGGAAACTTCACGTGTGAATACAAATAAAAGCAGCTGTGCGTAATAAACATGTTTCAGATCGTTGTACGTAATATTTATTATATGTATGAGAATATATTACGAACTTTCATTACTCCATAAATGGTTAACCAGTTTCGTTCTTCACTGCTACCACACATGTGAGAGGCAGAGCAAATACACCTGGCAACTCTTTGTTTGTTCGTGGCGACTTGATTCATTGCCTCGCTCTTATGCTTTCCCGAGATTAATACTTCGTAGTCTCCAATCACCCTCACGCGGCAAACAAAATTCAAACGCCTTGCTGTGAGCGGAGTGGAACGACAACTGTATAATATCTGCACTGCAACTCGGGTATCTTCGCGCGCGTCGCTAAAAAAACCATTTATTTCGTAATCAGACATGTCTGATCCCAATACCAGACGTGTCTGATATTAAATGTATGCTTTCTTTAGCGACGTCGCTGCCAATACATTACGGTTGTAGCAACGTTATAACAACGTCAGCTGTCCTAATACAAAAGACGTCCTCAACACCGCCCGACACGCTTGAATACTGTGACTAATTGATTCATTCCAACAGGCGGCTAGACAGTGTCATTGTCACGTTTGAGATGAACGTACACTATTTGGCGTTTGGGATTGATAGCTTACGAAGATGCACGTAGTACCGGCAAGCTGGTTCAAGGTCGACCAGACACTACTGTCTGACTTAATAACGTCTTAGTATTAGTCAGCAGACTGCTGAAATGGATTAAGGGAATCACAATTAGCATTATGTTATTTGAGTAGTATCATAACTCTGAAAGGCATTGCTATTTCTACGAAAATATATTTCAGTATGGGCAGCAAATCGACTCATTGTGGTGTGAATATACAATGTTACACCTAAGAACAATGATCTCTGTCTATATAATAATTGGCAATTCAAGTGCAGGCAATACAAAGGGTATCTGGAATCTGGAACTATTTACTGCAGCTGAAAGGTGTTCACTTCTGAATGATGTTGTTGAAATGACAACTGGGATTATCCGTTTGAACTGTTAATGTTTTTAAACGTAACAAATGACCTGAACCGACAGAGAAAACTGGTTAACAACAGCTCGATGAACTAATACTACTTACAGTACTTATGGTACCATGTATAATTATGATTGTATGTTCTTATAAAACACTTTTTAAATGTATTAACGCTGTCAAATCAATGAATTGCTATATTTTGCATGTTGTTTTACCATATAAAGTTTAATGATATTCCAATTAAAGTTAGTTTTTATTTTAATTTAATTTCATTGAAGTAAATTGTTATACAAAAATTTACTATTTGTGTGTGTATATATATAGTATTTAAATAAAATAATATTACCTAAAAGTAGCATAGTACATTTAGCAAAATTAATAAAACACTATATGCTATCTGTAGAAAATAATTATTAAATATGTTGATAACAAAGCCAGTTCTTTTGTCATAATCTACTGAGAAAAAAGTAACTTCAAAAAATTTATGCGCAAAATTATGGTGTTTTGTACTGATGTTGGGCGCTTTTGTTCCTAAAGTAAAACACACTCACACACACACATACACACACACACACACACACACACACACACACACACACACACACACTATTTTGATTTGCGATATAAGATACAATAGAAACATACATACGTGGTTTATTGATTGATATAATAACATATTTACCAATGCACTTACTTTCTGAAGATGGTTTTCCGTGACACAAAATAGAGTGGCTTCGGACGACGACCTCAATCAGTTTGTTTTCTTTCTTTGACCACGATGCGACCAAACGACAGTGAAGCATCGACGAATGTCTTGCCAAGAAGCCGAGTGAAGCGTGGTATATATATACGGTGTGTACAACAATGGGGCGTGGTGCCGGGCGTGGTCTCAATTAGCCAGCCACGTGGAAGTCTAACCTACAGACACTGTGTCGTGACTGCTATTTTCTACGTGTGCCTTCACAGGTAAACATGTGACTATTTTTTAGGTTGAAGTATTCTGAAGGACTGTCGAGGTTGAGTTCAAGGTCGTAGCCAGACGTGTTGATGGAGTTTTGTGCGAACACTCTTTAAAATATCAGGCTATTCTAATTGTGTTATGTTTTTTTTCGTCAGGGTTGGTATACGTGATGAATTTTGTTATTTGCTTCTGCCCTGTCGTCGACTTGTTTCGCGCGAAAGAGCTCTCCCCACATCTCTCTCCCTCTCTCCTTCTCTCTCCTTCTGTTTCCTTCTCTCTCCTTCTCTCTCCTTCTCTCTCTCTCTCTCTCTCTCTCTCTCTCCTTCTCTCCTTCTCTCCTTCTCTCACCTTCTATCTCCTTCTCTCACCTTCTCTCTCCTTCTCTCGCTCTCTCTCTCTTTCTCTCTCTCTCTCTCTCTCTCTCTCTCTCTCTCTCTCTATCTCTCTCTCTCTCTCTCTCTCTCTCTCTCTCTCTCTCTCTCTCTCTCTCTCTCTCTCTCTCTCTCTCTCACACTCACTCTCTCACTCTCTCTGTCTCTATCTGTCTGTCTGTCTGTCTGTCTGTCTGTCTGTCTGTCTGTCTGTCTGTCTGTCTGTCTGTCTGTCTGTCTGTCTGTCTGTCTGTCTGTCTGTATGTCTGTCTGTCTGTCTGTCTCTCTCTCTCATTTTTCTGTATATCTTTATCTCGCTCGCCATCTTTTTGTTTGTTCATCAGCCATATTCTTTTTTCATCCCTGTCTCTGACCTTTCCACGACATCATTATTTGTTCTAGGCTCACCCATGCTACTGTAACATAAATGCGCGTTATGTAAAGGTGGCCTGGTTTGCTACGTACACCTTCTTCTCAGGATTTGCTTTTTTCTTCCTTGCTTCACGCCGATACTAAACCCAAACACACACCCTTATCCGCGCGCCAATTGCTATTCTTTGTTAAATTGTGTTCTCATATATTTTATCCACCATCGTGACTGCTGCTTCTAGCGTTCCAAATCTTGTCGCCGTTAACGTAGCCATCTCTGTCGGGACCGCGTGATAGGCATTCCAAGAATTTACACATCCCATCTTGCTTACATCCTGAATTGTAAAATGGATCCATCATCTTATCTGCTATTGCAATACAACCCCAGTCTTCTCTACGTTTGGTCAGAGTTCACGCTGGTTTCAATAAATTGCTGCTGTACCGAAATTGTGTATCTCCCTACCCAAAGATGTGCGCAGCTGTACCAATGTCAGTGTTTTAACATCAATCTGAATACTCACTATTTTATATAGTTTAAACATAAAAAAATAATTTCAACTACACTTACTAATTTTACTCATCTAAATAGTTTTATTTATAATTGTACTTTACTGTCTAGGTGTAAAATGCCATGCGTGCGGCACAGCACATTTGAATATAATTGTATAAATATGGTGCAGTAAAATTCAGTAAATATTTACATTCACATTTATAATTCTCGCAAATTCATCTGCAGTTCCGCCCTACGATCCTATGCATAAAAGGAGACAACACTCGTATCGCGAACTATTTACGAATGACGGCACTTTCACGGGTTAATCGTTATGCATGAAGAGGAAGAAATATCGGTCTATTAGCGGGAGGAACTGACAGTGACGTTAGTATTTATATTTAAAAAAAACAACCACATATCAACATATGCATATTAGATCGGTGCAAATACTGAAATAATCATTAGCTTAACAACAACAAGTTATCAGTATAATTACAATCAACACACACGCAAACATGAACGTTACGCCATGATAATTATTCATTTATTAATAAAAGACATACCAATGTTTAAATCGGCGTACACAAAAATCATAGCAATATCATATGTAAAGATGGAGGGAAAATCGTGCGCCTGCTTGTGAAACAGATCGTCCTGTCCTCCCGGTCCGTCCAGTCCGCTCGGTCCGCCCTGTCCGCCCGGTCCTCCGATCCGCCCGATCCGCCCGATCCGCCCGGTCCATCCGTTCCGTATGTTTGGTGTTCACCGGGATCCCCTCGACTATAATTTGCTCTCCATCAAAAGTTGGAACAATCACGTAAAAGTGTTTCGCTTTCTTGTCTCTTTATCAAACGTACAGTGCATGAGTGTGTGTATGTGTGTATGTGTGTATGTGTGTATGTGTGTATGTGTGTATGTGTGTATGTGTGTATGTGTGTATGTGTGTATGTGTGTATGTGTGTATGTGTGTATGTGTGTATGTGTGTATGTGTGTATGTGTGTATGTGTGTATGTGTGTATGTGTGTATGTGTGTATGTGTGTATGTGTGTATGTGTGTATGTGTGTATGTGTGTATGTGTGTATGTGTGTATGTGTGTATGTGTGTATGTGTGTATGTGTGTATGTGTGTATGTATGTATGTGTGTGTTTATGTATGTGTGTATGTTTGTATGTACGTATGTATGTACGCACGTATGTAGGTATGCATGCATGTATGCATGTATGTATGTATGTATTTATGAAAGTAAGTATTGATGTATTTAAGTGTGTAAGTGTATACGTATGTACGTATGTACGTATGTACGTATGTACGTATGTACGTATGTACGTATGTACGTATGTACGTATGTACGTATGTACTTGTGTACGTATATGCGTATGTACGTGCGTAAGTGAGTACGTGTGTACGTGTTTGTGTATGTACAATGGAAATGTCTCTGGCGTTTAAAAAAATTATGTGAGAGCTGCTGAAACATACCAACGCATACTAGGGAAAGTAACACCATCGTTACTAAATTAAACATTGACGAATATAAAATTACTAAATCATTCATTATTACATAAATTATCTCCAACATAGGCACACAAATATCCCACATAAGCTCCTCCATTAGCCCATGTGTGAGGTGATTGGAATAGACTACTTGAGACTTGAGAGTGAACTTTGTAAACTTAACCTTCGCGATCTTCGAACTAGCACATATATAGACAATGGAGCTTTTGGCGTGGTCGATCGTCATCGGGTAATAATCTCAAACAATTTGATCATCACTAATTGATTATTTTCTTTTCGAACCTCAGTAATGGGTATGCTATTGTAGCGGATCGACCGACACTGTCACGATTGCGCTTTAAAATAACATATCCTGCATGGCCCACGCGTGCCTTTTTTCCTGTTCACGTTCTGTTGGCACGTGGGGACGTGATAATTGACACAGACCCAGACGCGCTGCGCTATACAGTGAAATATGCCGCAGTGGACACGCGTGGCTGAATCAAATCACTAACGCAATACAAGTATTAGATGCGTACTATCCACACCCACGCACTGATGCAATTAATTTACCACATTGTTGTTCATATTTGTTCAACGTTGTACTGATTGCAGAAAGAAATATAACCTAACATAGCATAAGTGATTTTGTTAAACTGTCTTACAAATATTTTGCTATGTCGTTGTGAATATCATATTAATAGTAGTCTAGTCTAGTCTAGAATTAGAAGATTGACATGCATAAGCACACAATTAGCATATCATGTCGGGTTAATTGCTGTTTAATTTATTCATAATACTAATTAACATCAATTGATAACTTTTGGAACCCACATATAGGAAAATATAAATTGGGATGTGCGAATATCCCATACTGCCGTGTTGAAACTTTCTGCTAATAATGGTTGTTCCAATTTATCATTGCTCGCCACAAACTACACTGTATTTATCATAGACCTGTGTTGCTGAGCCTCCCCTAGATCATTGGAATTTGGTGTACCCATAGACCTTTTTGAATGTGCACCCGCCTCTCATACCGTCTCCCGATGTCACCGACGAGCCAGGCGAGCCGAAGCTGAAAAAGAGCTGAAGATAAGGCCGCGCAGCGACGAAAATGGTTTTGAAGTTACAGCGGCACGGCAGCGACAAAATGCCTTCAATATTTGGTTCGGCAGCCAGTGGATGTATTTGTGCCCCCCCCCCTTAGACCGCCAAACCTTGATCCGCCCATTTTCACTCAATATCAGGCCATGTCATAGTGCTTTGTTTTCGTAAACATGTACGCGCGCACATCTTCTCAAGAGAGACGACAGAGCTACTATCTATTCTGGGACATGTGTCCTACTGTTCCTATTCAACATATGAACGCACGCTAAAATATATGTACTTCGCCCAAGTTATTGCCAGGTCGATCTTGATTCATTGACCGAGGCCGGCACAACATGGACCCATTCAATGATATATTTGTTGTTACTCGTCCGTCTGGCAACGGCCGTTCCAACGTCATCTGACAATATGTGCTCGTAAGCAAACCTATGATATGAACATTAGAGTTGATATCAAGCCTGGGCTAATTTCAATTGGTAATTGTCAATTTGTTAATTCAATTAATTCAATTAACGTAATTAAATTAAATTAATTAACTTTTTTTCAAGAAAAACTAATTTATTTTATTTTATTAATTAACTTGTCTGGAAGAGGTTAATTTAATTAAGTTGTTTGTTGTATTCAATTAACTTTCAATTAACTTTGTTTTACATGGTATTATTTTACGCATTTCTGAGCTGATTGTCATTGGTCTGCTCTCAGTAGGTATACCTATCTTTGATGGTCGTAGTGCACACTAAAAGCTGTCAATGACACAACTGACAACAAAGATCGCGGGTCCAGGCGGTTGATTGAACATTATAAAATGTTCAGCCAGTGTCAATCAGTGACTAAACTGGGTGAACAAGGTGCTACAGTTGTACTATGTAAGAGAATGTTCAGATCTGGAATTAGTTAAAAACAATCAACTAAATTAGTTGTGCTTGCAGCCTGCATGGACACTGACAGATGCTAATCCATCCTCTGAGCAAACAGTAGCTATGGACACTGCCAGCCAGATGTATGTTTATTAGCTTGCAGCACACATTCAAGTACAAGGTGTATCTGGAACCTAAATGTTGTCTAGATATAATGCTTCATGACAAAATCCCAAGGGGTAAATGTCAAAAGTGAATTTAATTGGCAATATTTACTTAAATTCTCGAAATGTGCTTTCAATTTTAGAGATTTGTGTACAATTTAATTATTATTATTAGTTACTAACAGGTTTTCCCTGTTAAACATATATTCCAGTTAGCCCCATCAGGGTTTTTTTTATTATATTAAATTTAATGTTTAACTGAGTTGAAGTTAATTTGTAATTTAATTGAAGTTAAGTTAAATTAATTGTTAATTGCATGAAAGATAACTGTTAATTTAATTGTACAGCTTTTGAGCTTAATTTAATATAATTGGAAATATCAGAGTTAACTGTAATTTAGTTAATCAATTTTCCAAGTTAATCGCCCCACGCCTGGTTGTAATAAAACACAGTTTGTGTCTGTGTGTATCTGTGTTTGTGTGTTTGTATGTGTATATGTGTGTGAGTTTGTGTGTGTGAGTTTGCGCGCGCGCACGTGTGTGCGTGCCCGGTCCACCCGGTCCGTATGTTTGGTGTTCACCGGTAACCCGTCGTCTATAACTCGCTCTCCATCAAAAGTTGGAACAATCACGTAACAGTGTTTCACTTTCTTGTCTCTGTCTAACATACAATGCATGAGTGGGCGTGTGTATGCATGTGTGTATGTGTGTATGTGTGTATGTGTGTATGTGTGTATGTGTGTATGTGTGTATGTGTGTATGTGTGTATGTGTGTATGTGTGTATGTGTGTATGTGTTTATGTGTGTATGTGTGTATGTGTGTATGTGTGTATGTGTGTATGTGTGTATGTGTGTATGTAAGTGTCTATTTGCATGCACGCATGTACGCATGCACGTATGCACGTACGCACGTACGCACGTACGCACGTACGCACGTATGTGTGTGTGTGTGTGTTTGTTTGTGTGTGTGTGTGTGTGTGTGTGTGTGTGTGTGTGTGTGTGTGTGTGTGTGTGTGTGTGTGTGTGTGTGTGTGTGTGTGTGTGTGTGTGTGTGTGTGTGTGTGTGTGTGTGTGTGTGTGTGTGTGTGTATGTACAGCTGTATGTATGTATGTATGTTTGTATGTACGTATGTATGTATGCACGTATGTAGATATGCATGAATGTATGCATACATGTATACATACATATATGTATGTATGTATTTTTGAACGTAAGTATTGATGTATGTAGGTTTGTAAGTATATACGTGTGTACGTATGTACTTATGTACGTGTATACGCATGTACGTGCGTAAATGAGTACGTGTGTTCGTGTTTGTGTATGTACAATGGAAATGTCTCTGGCGTGTAAAGAAAATGGTGGGAAGGCTGCTGAAACATACCTACGCATACTAGGGAAAGTAACACCATCTTTACTAAATTAAACATTGACGAATATAAAATTACTAAATCTTTCATTGTTACATCAATTATCTTTAACATAGGCACAAAAACATCCCACATAAGCTCCTCCATTAGCCCATGTGTGAGGTGATTGGAATAGACTACTTGAGACTTGAAAGTGAACTTTGTCAACTTAACCTTCGCGATCTTCGAACTAGCACATATACACACAATGGAGCTATTGGCGTGGTCGATCGTCATCGGGTAATAATCTCAAACAATTTGATCATCACTTATTGATTATTTTCTTTTCGAACCTCAGTAATGGGTATGCTATTGTAGCGGATCGACCGACACTGTCACGATTGCGCTTTAAAATAACATATCCTGCATGGCCCACGCGTGCCTTTTTCCTGTTCACGTGCTGTTGGCACGTGGGGACGTGATAATTGACACAGACCCAGACGCGCTGCGCTATACAGTGAAATATGCCGCAGTGGACACGCGTGGCTGAATGAAATCACTAACGCAATACATGTATTAGATGCATACTATCCTCACCCACGCACTGATGCAATTAATTTACCGCAATGTTGTTCATATTTGTTCAACGTTGTACTGATTGCAGAAAGAAATATAACCTAACATAGCATAAGTGATTTTGTTAAACTGTCTTACAAATGTTTTGCTATGTCGTTGTGAATATCATATTAATAGTCTAGTCTAGAATTAGAAGATTGACATGCATAAGCACACAATTAGCATATCATGTCGGGTTAGTTGCTGTTTAATTTATTCATAATACGAATTAACATCAATTGATAACTTTTGGGACACACATATAGGAAAATATAAATTGGTGTGTGCGTATATCCCATGCTGCCTTGTTGGAACTTTCCGCTAATAACGGTTGTTCCTATTTATCATTGCTCGCCACAAACTACACTGTATTTATCATAGACCTGTGTTGCTGAGCCTCCCCTAGATCATTGGAATTTGGTGTACCCATAGACCTTTTTGAATGTGCACCCGCCTCTCACACCGTCTTCCGTTGTCACCGACGAGCCAGGCGAGCCGAAGCTGAAAAAGAGCTGAAGATAAGGCCGCGCAGCAACGAAAATGGTTTTGAAGTTACAGCGGCACGGCAGCGACAAAATGTCTTCAATATTTGGTTCGGCCGCCAGAGGATGTATTTGCGCCCCCCCCCCCCCCCCCTTAGACCGCCAAACCTGGATCCGCCCATTTCGTGTGCTACTTTCGCTCGGTACCCCCTCACCCCCAGTGTATATATGATGACATGTGTTACAGAATTGTTCATGCAGCCCTTTCTCTGTTTGTATAAAGTTACACCAACTATTTCATAGGTTGGTAATGGGCAATCCAAATTTATTAATTCACAGGGATTGCCACTGTGCACAGACAATATATACAGTGTATTTCGCATCCTGTGCACAGACAGGTACATAAAGATTACTTATCTATGTACCGCATATGCTATGTACTACAATTTGTACATATATATATATAATAATTTTCCATTCTAGCTAGTTAGTGACTGAAAAAACCCTTGAATGCTGTTATACATATTTACAGCATACGAACTGTCACAGATTTACAATATATCATTCAAGGGAAAAGATACCTCTGTGCATACTGCACACCTTCTATATTACTAGCTAGATTATTTACCGCAATTTGCTATATACAAAAGTGGGGGGCTCAAACCCCCTTAGTGATCTGATATTGACCGTGCTAAATTGCAGATATTATATAAAAGACAATACATGTACATCAAAGACACACTGGGAGGGTGGGAGGGAATCAAAATTTTGTTGACAGTTGAAGATGAAGTGTTCTGTACGGCAATGCGAATCGAACTGAACGAGAACCACGCTTCTCTGTTCTTACTGCAAACATTTTCCCGCGCATGCGCTGCTGGCCAATCGCGTGCCGCTCAGGTGACGCGGTTTAATTAGCATTCTAGGCCAGTTTAATTAAGCGCTGGGGCGAATAAAAGGGGTGTGCAGTATTAGAGGGGAAACAGGTTGTTTTTACCACCTAGCTTATCCGCTAGGTGCTCGCTACGTTGTTACACAAAAAAGCTTTTCATCCTGAAGGCCAAAAATTAATTTCGTGTGCTACTTTCGCTCGGTACCCCCTCACCCCCAGTGTATATATGATGACATGTGTTACAGAATTGTTCATGCAGCCCTTTCTCTGTTTGTATGCCCATTTTCACTCAATATCAGGCCATGTCATAGTGCTTTGTTTTCGTAAACATGTACGCGCGCACATCTTCTCAAGAGAGACGATAGAGCTACTATCTATTCTGGGACATGTGTCCTACTGTTCCTATTCAACATATGAACGCACGCTAAAATATATGTACTTCGCCCGAGTTATTGCTTCATTGACCGAGGCCGGCACAACATGGACCCATTCAAGGATGTATTTGTTGTTACTCGTCCGTCTGGCAACGGCCGTTCCAACGTCATCTGACAATATGTGCTCGTAAGCACACCTATGATATGAACATTAGAGTTGATATCAAGCCTGGGCTAATTTCAATTGGTAATTGTCAATTTGTTAATTCAATTAACTCAATTAACGTAATTTAATTTAATTAATTAACTTTTTTTCAAGAAAAACTAATTTATTTTATTTTATTAATTAACTTGTCTGGAAGAGGTTAATTTAATTAAGTTGTTTGTTGTATTCAATTAACTTTCAATTAACTTTGTTTTACATGGTATTATTTTACGCATTTCTGAGCTGATTGTCATTGGTCTGCTCTCAGTAGGTATACCTATCTTTGATGGTCGTAGTGCACACTAAAAGCTGTCAATGACACAACTGACAACAAAGATCGCGGGTCCAGGCGGTTGATTGAACATTATAAAATGTTCAGCCAGTGTCAATCAGTGACTAAACTGGGTGAAAAAGGTGCTACAGTTGTACTATGTAAGAGAATGTTCAGATCTGGAATTAGTTTAAAACAATCAATTAAATTAGTTGTGCTTGCAGCCTGCATGGACACTGACATTTGCTAATCCATCCTCTGAGCAAACAGTAGCAATGGACACTGCCAGCCAGATGTATGTTTATTAGCTTGCAGCACACATTCAAATACAAGGTGTATCTGGAACCTGAATGCTGTCTAGATATAATGCTTTATGACAAAATCCCAAGGGGTAAATGTCAAAAGTGAATTTAATTGGCAATGCTTACTTAAATTCTCGAAATGGGCTTTCAAATTTTAGAGATTTGTGTACAATTTAATTATTATTATTAGTTACTAACAGGTTTTCCCTGTTAAACATATGTTCCAGTTAGCCCCCTCAGGGTTTTTTGTATTGCATTAAATGTAATGTTTAACTGTTTTGAAGTTAATTTGTAATTTAATTGAAGTTAAGTGAAATTAATTGTTAATTGCATGAAAGATAATTGTTAATTTAATTGTACAGCTTTTGAGCTTAATTTAATATAATTGGAAATATCAGAGTTAAATGTAATTTAGTTAATCAATTTTCCAAGTTAATCGCCCCACGCCTGGTTGTAATAAAACACAGTTTGTGTCTGTGTGTATGTGTTTGTGTGTTTGTATGTGTGTATGTGTGTATGTGTGTATGTGTGTATGTGTGTATGTGTGTATGTGTGTATGTGTGTATGTGTGTATGTGTGTATGTGTGTATGTGTGTATGTGTGTATGTGTGTATGTGTGTATGTGTGTATGTTTGTATGTGTGTATGTGTGTATGTGTGTATGTGTGTATGTGTGTATGTGTGTATGTGTGTATGTGTGTATGTGTGTATGTGTGTATGTGTGTATGTGTGTATGTGTGTATGTGTGTATGTGTGTATGTGTGTATGTGTGTATGTGTGTATGTGTGTGTGTGAGTTTGCGCGCGCGCACGTGTGTGCGCGCCCGGTCCACCCGGTCCGTATGTTTGGTGTTCACCGGTAACCCGTCGTCTATAATTCGCTCTCCATCAAAAGTTGGAACAAACACGTAACAGTGTTTCACTTTATTGTCTCTGTCTAACATACAATGCATGAGTGGGCGTGTGTATGTATGTGTGTATGTGTGTATGTGTGTATGTGTGTATGTGTGTATGTGTGTATGTGTGTATGTGTGTATGTGTGTATGTGTGTATGTGTGTATGTGTGTATGTGTGTATGTGTGTATGTGTGTATGTGTGTATGTGTGTATGTGTGTATGTGTGTATGTGTGTATGTGTGTATGTGTGTATGTGTGTATGTGTGTATGTGTGTATGTGTGTATGTGTGTATGTAAGTGTCTGTGTGCATGCACGCATGTACGCATGCACTTATGCATGTATGCATGTATGCACGTATGCACATGCGCACGTATATGTGTGTGTGTGTGTGTGTGTGTGTGTGTGTGTGTGTGTGTGTGTGTGTGTGTGTGTGTGTGTGTGTGTGTGTGTGTGTGTGTGTGTGTGTGTGTGTGTGTGTGTGTGTGTGTGTGTGTGTGTGTGTGTGTGTGTGTGTGTGTGTGTGTGTGTGTGTGTGTGTGTGTGTGTGTGTGTGTGTGTGTGTGTATGTACAGCTGTATGTATGTATGAAAGAAAATGGTGGGAAGGCTGCTGAAACATACCTACGCATACTAGGGAAAGTAACACCATCTTTACTAAATTAAACATTGACGAATATAAAATTACTAAATCTTTCATTGTTACATAAATTATCTTTAACATAGGCACAAAAACATCCCACATAAGCTCCCCCATTAGCCCATGTGTGAGGTGATTGGAATAGACTACTTGAGACTTGAGAGTGAACTTTGTAAACTTAACCTTCGCGATCTTCGAACTAGCACATATATAGACAATGGAGCTTTTGGCGTGGTCGATCGTCATCGGGTAATAATCTCAAACAATTTGATCATTACTTATTGATTATTTTATTTTCGAACCTCAGTAATGGGTATGTTATTGTAGCGGATCGATCGACACTGTCACGATTGCGCTTTAAAATAACATATCCTGCATGGGCTACGCGTGCCTTTTTCCTGTTCACGTGCTGTTGGCACGTGGGGACGTGATAATTGACACAGACCCAGACGCGCTGCGCTATACAGTGAAATATGCCGCAGTGGACACGCGTGGCTGAATCAAATCACTAACGCAATATAAGTATTAGATGCGTACTATCCACACTCATGTACTAATGTAATTAGTTTACCACAATGTTGTTCACATTTGTTCAACGTTGTACTGATTGCAAAAAGAAATATAACCTAACATAGCATAAGCGATTTTGTTAAACTGTCTTACAAATATTTTGCTATGTCGTTGTGAATATCATATTAATAATAGTCTAGTCTAGTCTAGTCTAGAATTAGAAGATTGACATGCATAAGCACACAGTTAGCATATCATGTCCGGTTAGTTGCTGTTTAATTTATTCATAATACTAATTAACATTAATTGATAACTTTTGGGACCCACATATAGGAAAATATAAATCGGTGTGTGCATATCTCCCATGCTGCCTTGTTGGAACTTTTTGCTAATAACGGTTGTTCAAATGTATCATTGCTCGCCACAAACTACACTGTATATATCTTAGACGGATACAGGGGGCCTGTGTGGCTGAGCCTCTCCTAGACCATTGGAATTTGGTGTACCGATAGACCTTTTTTGTTTTTATGCGTGCGTGTGCCTCTGCGTGTATGCGTGCGTTTCTGTGCCTGCAATGCAACTTGGTCCGGTATAAGGCGTGACTGGTATAGTGGGCCGATTTACCACGAGATAATATGACCTGATACCACTATTAAATTGCGCCACGGTTCGGATATTTCGAGACTCGGTGTCAGTGGAGCACAGTGTTATCAACACAACGTTCACCTTGTTTATTGGTAACGAGAGACGAAGCAAGCATTGTTCACGTGTAGAAGGTGTTATTTGAGTAGCTAAATAATTGTGGGTTGCGTGCATCGTTGCGATGTTTATTGTTGTCCATGTTACCAACTTTAACTATGTAGCATGGCTTTATTCACTCGAAGTGTCAATAAAGATTAAGGAAAATTAGCCTTTTTCATTCAACACCTGAACTAAATATACAGTAAAAATAGTTTACCGCTATTCAAACAGTATTTATTTCTCTCAGTCCCGATTATCAATATCACATTTTGATCAGCTTTTTTCTGCACATTTTTGGTACCGAAGAAGAAGCAGCTTAGCCTCGTATGCCTCTAAAATATGTGCGGCGACGCAATCGCGGAATATAATGTGTTTGTTGTCGTCGTAAAGATGGTAATGCAATGTACAAAGTGTCGCTGGGTGTACCTAACAATTGGGTTTTGAGTCTTTGCCGTTTGAACATAGCGAATGCTTAACCCTTCATTATATGGCGGTTACGCAGAGAACAAACCTCCACATGTAATTATTTTGCAGGATTAAGCATTCGCGATATTTAAATGGAACCGACACAAAACAATTAAACCAATTTGATCGGTACATCCAGCGACTAGTGTGAATATATGATCGTCAACATGTCATCAAACAATATCGAATTACATGTTTTACAATGCCATCTATAAATTGACACACAAATTCGCACGAAACACAAGACCAACGACGACACGGTAATGACAGGAATGTTCTTTTTCACACTTTACTGAAGCCATTTGAGTTCCATGTAGGTTTAACATATTTTATTGTATTCATGTCAGTGAATAAACAGGTACCTAATCCAACTAACATATCCATTGAACGACAATACATTTCCAGGGAGAAAGCACCATGTTCTTAGTAATTATAATATATTCTACTACGTCTTGGTCTTTTCATATGCAGCATATACAATCTAAAAAGTCAAATATGTTGAAATTTGTCTAGCTTTATAAGTAAAGCTGAGTAGATCATCCCTTGTAACATTATACATACACCTTTTTATCCCTATCTAACGTATTGTATAAAATTATGTGGAGGTGCATCTAGCACATATGATAATTATTTAATACAATTACAAAAGTATGCAATTACAAATAGAAAAAAATGTATTAACACGCAGTTATTATGTTTATGTATAAAATTGTCAGGAGCATATGTCCGTCGGTAAAGTATATTCAATATAAATAATTAAATCTTCAAATGCAGGACACGACATGCTGAATTATTGGTGTGCCGATTTAAAAAAACCAACATGTTATACAAAACCATTACACACCGTCGTGTTAAACTACAGTGTTGATTGCAAAAACAGTGCACTGTACTTCATTTGTAGCATTTAAATGTCAATTGAGGAAATTTTCTGTCAGAAAACAATATTAGTGTCTTAGATTCATTGTTTCAATCGTAATGCGTATATTTACGAAAATAGTTTTGCTGTGATTTTTGCTGCTGTTTTTCGTTTTTGTTCAAATTGCACCATGACTTTATATATGTGTTGCACGTATTGAGAGGGAAAATCAGCGACGCGTGACCTAGTACTCCTAGATATAGATACTACAACAATATACGTATTGAGTGTATTGTATCCCAGTTTCTATAATAAACCACAATCATCGCAAGCAAAACAAGCAAATATCATTCTTCATACGCCAGTAGACATAGTTTGCTAATAATGCTTTCCAACACTAACAAGTCTGCCACTCTCGGGTAGCACACAACTGATTTTCATTTGTTTGTGATAGGCTTCTTAAATGTATTACTTTGGTGGGCGATCTTAATTTGCCTGGCCTATGAGTAGAGTAATTTATATAACAAGGTTCAGGTACAATGTCGGTGTGAGATTATAACTAATAACGCAGTTTTTTAAGGGAAACAAAGGCAACGTTTTGGTATTATGTTCCTAATAGGGATAATATAAACTAATATGTGGTTTACTCAGAATGTGGTCTCAAAATGGAACATTCTACTAAAATCTCCCATAACACCAAAGCTGACATTTTGCGGAGGTTCGTCCAAACGCAAGCGAAGTTTCCCGTGCGCCACAGATTCTTTCAAAACATAGTTCACAAAGCATGACATGTCATAGGGTTCGGTTGGCGTTTGCAATGTTGATTTGTAATAAAAAACGTGATTTTTGTGTGGTATTCCATAGTGTTTCACATACGGTTTAACCAATAGCACATACAAAATAAACATTTGTCTCTGTTCCATTTGGAACAGAAGTAAACGAGGCATTCATAAAGTTCTGCGGACGGCAAACCAATCTTTACATTGTATTATACCTACTTTGATTGGTATCACGTCCAGTCGCAGAATCAGTAGTTTCAAGAGTCTAGAAGAAAACCGAATAGCAAATGTTAACGGCAAATGGGTCTTACTTTGATTAAGGTAAGATAGAATTACCGTTGTGAGCTCCTCAGAAATTCAGAAAGATTTATAAAACATCGCAGGAGTTAATTATGTTATATATTAAATAAATAAAAATTGTGATTTTTTTTAAATTTGTTAGGTTTAATTCATATGAGAAGTACATGCATAATCGATGTCGTCATGGTGTGACCAAGAATGATTTGAAGTTCATTAGCAATGTGTTCATCATTACTTCCTAATAAACCATTGACTTTAAGAACGTTAGTGTAGTTGCAAAGTGTTAGCTAGCATTACCTCATGTTGTTGAGTATCAACAAATAGTTGCCTTTTGTCTCCCATGAAACACACAGACAAAGAGGCAGAGAAACGGAGAGACGAAGAGGCGGAGTGGCAGATATATGCGGGAGGCAGAGAGGCGGATAGGCAGAGAGGCGGTGCGACGGAGAGGAACAGAGGCACATCGGAGGTGTTACAGGGAGACAGCAAGACAGAGAGGCAGTGAGGCAGAGAGGCAAAGAGCAGTGAAGCACTGAGCCGGAGAAGCCGAGAGAAAATATAAAGGCATTGTTTTTTTCTTTTATGGAGTTGTATGTTAATCGCGAAGGTTTGGCGCCTGATGTGCAAGCTGTCTGGGAGAGAACATTGAAATAACCACTTACGCTAGCTAGAATATTGTCGTCATCAGCAGTAGCAGCAATCCCTCGTAATGAGGATGATCTTGCCATGCATTGTCGGTGTAATTTGGTGTGTGTACATCGACGGCTTATTAGTCTATTATTTTATCGCTTTAGCTTCCCACAGCGCGACCTTGTGTATAACCAGAATGTGGTGAGGGTGTTTTTTTGTGCATATTTTCCATGACACTATTATTGCTAACCTCACATGTTTGGCTACGTTTGTTAGTATGTTGGCTTGGAATGACTATGTGCCGTTTCGAGTAGTCAACCACCATTTAGTTCGTGATAGGGCCTCAGATTCCCCGGCGTTCGGGTCAATGCCACATTTTAAGGTGGACTTGTAGACATCTTTGTAGCGTTTACGCTGTCCACCTTTAGACCGTTGCCAAGACCCAGCTCTGAACAGAACATTTGCTCGGGCAGTCTCGTATTAGAGGAGCGCAATACATGGCCAGTCCATCTCAATTGTTGTTGCATGCTGGTTGATTCAATGCTTGTCATTTGAGCCTCATCTTGGACATTGTTATTTGTTCTTCTGTCTTGCCGAATGATTCGCAATATATTTCGTAAAAAGCGTTGGTGATATTGCTCTAAGACCTTCATATGTTGTCTGTATGGTGTCCATGGTTCAACTCCGCAAAGAAGTGCGGGAAGTACAAAAGCTTTGTAGACCCTTAGTTTAGACACTTTCACATAAGCATGTGAGAGTATGGGGCTAACGTTTAACAGAAAGAAAACTGAAATACTCCTCCAACCAGCGGCAGAACAAACAGATCCGATGCCCTCAATACAAATACATGGCAAACGTCTCTCATTTCTCATATCTGGGAAGTCACCTCTCTCAGAAGGCTGCTATTGATGAGCGAGCTCAGCTTTTGGTCGCTTACGATCCCACGTCTTTGATAATCGATACATCAGACCACACACAAAACTAAGAATATGGCTAGATGTCTAGCAAAGGCAAAACGTGACGTAGGTCAAGAGCACAATTGTGACTGTAACGCAGGCAAACCAGGACGTAATGGGTACGTCAATTGGTGTATCCAGTACATGGCAGATTACGTAGGTCACAATCTGAAGTTCGCGATCGACCTCCATCATGACCTACCTTTGCCACCGATATTGATAACAATTATATCCGTGAATTACATTACTATTGCTACCACCATATAAATCACATCACATTGATGACGTCTCCTAAATCAAATATACCCGCATGCAGTTGACCCTTTAAAATGTTCCCTAATGTTTTCGTTATAAAAAAAAACTTCTGGGGCCATAATGTCAACAAACATACGACGGAACGCATCAACGCACCACTTGTACGTTCCATATTTGACGGCTTGTTGGACGTTTTGCTAGGAACCAGGTCAGGTGATCGATAGGTCAACTGACGTATCCAGAGTTTGTCATCGTAATCATTAGTGCGAGCGTGACATCCGTCTAGAATTGCGTTAGCAACCATATTTGCTTGTATACGTTACTATTATTGTAGTGATGGCCGAACTTCTAGAAGGTTCGAACGTACTTTATTAACCTCTTGCCTAACTGAAATGCTATTGTGTTGATCCGCCGGCACTAACATGACAAGGCGTTGTGACATGCCGCAGTGGACAGGCATGGCTTATTTCTTTTATATAATACAGGTGTCAAGAGGATATGCACATGTGCTCGCGAAAATGTGCTGCTTTGATATTTATAGAAGGCCACCTGAATGTGCTATTTTGGAAATCTGCCGACAATAGTGCGATTAGGTTTCAATGTATGCATATGCCGCAGTAACCACGCGTGATCGAGTTGTATCACTAACTCGTTCTAATTCCTGCAACTGATTCGTCGACACGCACACGCGCACGCACAGGCCCACCAAATGCACGCGCACGCGCACGCACACGCGCGCACACACACGCGCGCATTCTCGCGGCACGCATGCACAAACGCATGAGAATGATCTTTCCATGCATTGTCGTCGCCATTTGGTGTGTGTACATCGACGGCTTATTAGTCAAATATTTGCTCGCCACAGCTTCCCACAGCATGACACTATTATTGCTAGCCTCATATGTTTTGGCTACGTTTTTTAGTCTGTTGGCTTGGGATGACTATGTGCCGTTTCGAGTAGTAAACTGCCATTTAGTTGGTGATAGAGCCTTAGATTCC
Organism: Escarpia spicata; assembly: GCA_963995525.1. Taxonomy (NCBI): domain Eukaryota; kingdom Metazoa; phylum Annelida; class Polychaeta; order Sabellida; family Siboglinidae; genus Escarpia; species Escarpia spicata. The sequence continues at coordinate 63,880,720 of OZ023205.1, read as the reverse complement.
CAGGCGTTCAGGTCAATGCCAGCTCTGAACAGAACATTTGCTCGGGCAGTCTCATATTATAAAATATTTTATTCAGTAGTGTTATGAGTATGTCTGAGGTAATGTGTGTGTGTGTGTGTGTGTGTGTGTGTGTGTGTGTGTGTGTGTGTGTGTGTGTGTTTGCGTTCGTGCGTGTGCTTGTGTGTTGTATGTGTGCGTTTGTGTGAGTTTGTGTGTGCATGTGTGCGTGCGTGTGTGTCCATGTGTGTACGTGCCTCCGTGCGTGCGTGCGTGCGTGCGTGCGTGCGCGTGTATGTATGCGTGTCTACGTGTGTATATGTGTTTGTGTGTGTGTGTTTGTGTATTGTATGTGTGGTTGTGCTTGTGCGTGTGTGTGCCTGCGTCCGAGTGTGTATGTGTATTTTCTATGTGTGAGTGCATGCTTGCATGCGTGCGTGCGTGTAATTGTTTTTCGTCGCGCATCTGTTACCATTAGTATCGAGTATAAGAATTATATCCTGACCATTTGCAGTAAGAGCAGTACATCCATTAACGGTTCTGTATATATATATATGTATATATGTATATATATATAGAATTTACTTCGCTGTTGGAACGAGTTTTAAATACCAAAACACCGTATTGGCTATAATTGATGTCTTTGGTTTGTTGTTTATGGGTAGAAGTAATCCATTATGGATGGCACTGATGATAACATGAGTGAGGTGGCTGGAGAAGCAGCCAGTTGGAAGCTAGGTATAATATTATGCTTACCGTGCTTAACAATCTGGGAGTCAGCTCTACTAAACTGTACCGAACCTTGTTTTTATTATATAAAGTCGTTTTCATACTGCACTCTAACCTCTCTGCAACTAAATTAATATATATAATAATATATATATACATATTAATTATGTATATATATTTATATATATATAAATAATTAATATATATATATATATAATTATATATGTGAGTGTATTAATTTACTTGCGAAAGAAAACGACTTAACTCTAGATGGCAGATGGACAAGGAAGCCTTTTGGTTTATCGAGAGTCCAATACTTTTTATCTACGTGTATCCCGCCCTTTTAAGGTATGTGTCGATTTTATTTTTGAACATATTCACGCTATTAGCACCAAAACAATCAGGAGATAATCTGTTCCATTCATTTACAGTCCTTTGTGAGAATGAGAACTTTATTGTATCTAATCTACACTGCTCCGTTACTAATGTAACTTCATGTCCTCTGGTCCTTCTATCTTTCTTAACTGAGAAAAAAATAGTTCTATCAATATTTTTATAATCATTCAATCTTTTAAGCACTCCTGGTCTCTATTGTTGTTATACCACATTTTTAGGCATATTTTGTAACTAAGATCCCTCAGTTTTGGTAGAATGTGTTTGGCAAGAAGGAGTTTAATAGCAAGTTTTAAGACAATATAATATAGACGAAGCTCTTGTCAAAGTAATAGAGACACTATATGAACCAACAACCAGAGCCGTACTCTATGGAGGGCAAATAGGTCCCCCGTTCCGAACAACTGTTGTGGTATGACAAGGATGTTTACTATCACCAATACTACTCGATCTGTTCATAGAAAACATTGCAAGAAACACAAGAAGCCTTCAACAGCACAGTCTCTGTCAATGGGAGAGTAGTCAACAATCTCCGCTTTGCTTGGGACAATCAGCGGACTGAAAAGCATTAGAAGCTGACAACATGTCTCGAAAAGAGAGCAAAGTCATACAGCTTGGAAATGAGCTGAGAAAAGCAAAATAATGACAAATAGTTGTAACAGGAAAAACATCAGCATAATGATGAACGGGGAAATCCTTGAACAAGACAAATCATGTAAATACCTGGATGCTATCATATCATTGGATGGAAACTGAAATTAGGAAATAAAAGCAAGAATAAGTCAGGCAACGTCAACTATAACTATGGCAAGACTTATATACAATATGGAATAACAAAAACATCACTACAGCATAAAAAATTAAACTACTTACTAACGTAGTGACAAAACTAACCTACGTATGTGAAAGCTGGACCCTGAGCACAGAAACTACTAGCTACAAGCTTTCGAGGTGAACTGCCTATGAAGAATCTTGAGAATCTGCTGGACCTCATAAACCTGTCTTAAATGTAACACAAAGAAAGCGACTATGGTGCAGCCACACCACTTGCCACAACACCATTGCTAAAGAAATCCTTCAGGGCACTGTGAAAGGAGGAAGAGAGGGGGAAGACAAAGAAAGATGTGACTCGATAACATAATAGAATGGACGGAGTTGCCGCTCAAAGATCTCCACAAGGCATCACAAGACAGAGACGGATGGTGATAGGTAGTCAACAAAGCATCCAGACGTGCACCCCGCCGATCGTCTCGGTCAAAGGTTGAGTGAAGAATGAGTGTAAACGTCCATGTGAATGTCTTAACCATTTCTGTCTTGGTGGAAAATAAGTACATCAAATTGTCGGTGTCGCTAAATGGGGCACTTTGCGTCACATAACTCTAACATAATTGAGGACATGTCGGTCACAACAGCGATGTCACAACACGGTGTGTGCACTAGTCAATATGCAGTTACACCACTGAACTCATGATTGCCAAATCGGTGACTGACAGCATTTAAAAGAGATTGGGTGGTTCATACCAAGAACATTGATCAAACTGGGCTACTAAAGCTGCATGTTGTCTACAATGTAACAACAATGTAATTTCTAGAATTACATAATGCACACAATACAGAACAATACAAAATATATTGTTACACATAATTGCAATTAACCGCACAAACCAATAGAACTGCAAGGATAGGTGGCCTGCCCAACTACCTGTACAAAATTCCCTGATATTAATGTTTTTTTCACAGTGAATATAATGTCAAAATGGTGTGCATTATAAAGAACCCGGCTGGTGGCACTGCAGTCCAATAGTAATACTGACTGGGGGCGGGACAAGTTTTCTTGTCATGGCAGTGTTCCAAACACAGCACAAGTGGCATGGAGCTAGGGGGCGCTGTGATTACATCAGTTTATGTGTCCTGTGGCATATCGCTTTGCCAAAACGCTGAAGTATAACCGAGTTTATTGCATTTGGAAATTATGATCCCATGAAATCATGTTCAGATGCCAAAGCTCACAGATTATTTAGCACCCAGAATAATTAGCTTCTCCTGCAATAGCTGTGTGTCTAGTTATCTATAGGACAATAAATCATTATGAATTACACATTCCATTATGGGATATCAACAAAGCCAGCACCAATATAACAACACATTTCCAGCACTAATAAATATTTAATAAATACCTTTCTACAAACATACGTGTTGACTCACATTAAGGAGGTATCCTAGTACAAGTATGCTATGTGGAACAACAGTTGTTCTCCCATACAGGTCAATGTCCTACGGTTGTAATGGGTCGTAACTTCAGTCCTGTGAGTTTGTTGTATTCGTCAAGCACGTGTAGCTCTTGTTGAAACATCTGCTTCCACTGTTCCTCTGTGCCGTGATCATAGCCAAGTAGATGACACAGCCCGTGGGCCAACAGGATCTGAAAACGCAACAGATGGTCATTTAATTGCCAGCTCCTCCTCCTAATAAAGGTAAAGGTAAATGTAAATTCTTATATAGCGCAGTATCCAGTCCTCATAATAAAAATTGCATGATAGATAGGTCAATTGTAGAGATAGCTGATGTATCCATGACGACATTTACTGCCTAGCAACCATGTCTGTCAAGCTTACAAAATGGATGTTTCATATGTGAAGTTGTCGGACATTCCTTTGTACACTATGTTGACGATCAGGCCTTAACTGCTTTTCTTACACAAAGAACATAGGTCAGTTTTATTTTTCAAGGACTTGTGGGAAAAGTTAATCTAGCAGATGGCATGGAACCCCTAATAAACATTGTTGGCAAGACAACAGTTGGTGGAAGTCGTGGCACAATTATCGCTGTGGTGTCTGTTTCTGGATTCACCAATTGGCATAAAAACTCCCTCCTCTAGCTTGCATGTCAACACAATAACCCCAAAAAGTGTCTTCCAAAAATAATTACTTTTATCTTCTAAAATGGTCGCTAGGTGTCTCTAATGTATGCTCAGTTTCACTCCTCCATTTCATGTAGTCCATTTTTGACGATAATGACAAGTGCTCGAAAGTAGCTGCCAATCACTTTTTGGCATAGTGAAATGTAGGGGTATGCATTAGTTATGTTATGTTATATATTTTCTTTGCACATTTCATATACTTAATCCTCACCGTTGGAAAGGTAATGGACTATTCTATCCAACGATGTATCAGAAGTTTAATTTCATTAATTACTAAGGTTAAGTTCACTTTTAAAAACAGTGAACCCCGATTTTTAGCCGTCATGGAGGGGTAGGGTTGCTATCTGGAGTGGACTAGTTCATATACCCACACCCGATACTAGTTTTGATAGTTGTTATTAGTAAATGTAAGCAAAATAATTTACCAATTAAAAAACAATCAATTGCACATATGTATATGGTCATTATTTTAAAATGTTCGCACTGCATGAAGGTCTTATAGATGCCTACACTTCTTCTTTGATGTTCACTTTCAGGTTATTGTTGTTATCGTTTCCTTTAGACGCGCCAATATTTGACGATGGGCTTGTGTACTATGTGTGACGAGTCCTTAAATGACAGGCGTCTAACAGTAAGTTTGCAACAGAAACAGTGTGGTGGTGGCAATGAGGCTGGCAAAAAACATGGGATCAGCGCCCACGCCCTTCCCAAGACCTCACGGCAGTAATCTACAACACAAGTGACCAACACAAAGAGACAACTAGAGCAAGACAGGAACGGGACTCCAAAGACACAGAAGAACTGTTGAAATTTCTGCAGAGCAGGAATCTATTCACTGATGATCGGTGTCTCTGTAGCATTTCGACCGGTGTACCAGCAGCCAATGAAGTGAATGTAGACAAGGCAAATGAAATAGGATCTCAGATCCTTGAGTGGATGATTGGAGAAAGCACCCTGGGCTATACATTCAGAAGGAAACAGCAAGCCGTCACACTGAATGATAAAACCTGCGTGAAGTTCAATGAAGACATGGAAGTTGATTCTCATCTCCTCTTCCAGCGCCTTCTGGTAGTAGGAGAAAGATGTGATGAACTGCCTCTGGTCCTGAAGCACAAGCTATGTAGATATCTACCTGCTTTGTTCGACGAACTTGGGATGACGCGACTTGCCAATAACCCCCATTGCCGATGCCATGTGGAATCTGCTTGGACACCATCCCCAAGATCCACCCAATTGTGGAGAAGTGCAGTGTGTTCTCGATGGAGGATCACTTATGCATCTGATTACATGGCAATGAGATACTACTTACAGTGGCATATGCACACAATACATGACGTATGAGTGAAGACAGTACTGTAATGCCATTGATGTATTCGTGTGTTTGTTTTGTTTGTATGTATACGTATATATATATATAGAAACAGTAGGTAAGGATGTAAATGCCACTGAAATAGACAAGTATATGGCTATATGTGTAAGCAACGTTTGGTTGATCGCAACGTTACTACCCCGTTACTACCCCGGGGTTCACTGTGTTTAGAAGTCGATTATCACTGTACTACTTAATGGAGTTAAACATTCGATGTGTCGTTGGATTGGCCTCAATATTACCTTTCCAGTGATGTACATTATGTGTATAAATTGTGCAAAGAAAATAGACTACTCAGTATAAATAAGGCATACCCGTACATTTTACTGCGCGAAAACAATGACCGGCAGCGGCTTTCAATAATTTTCATTATTGTCAGAAATGACAATGTTCCACGACGTGAATTTCGGTGAACTTTTTTTCTTGTAATATAGACATATAGTACTAACTAAAAACGCCACCATAGTTTCAATTGCAGTTTGTTTGATGTTAAGCCACAGATTGACGGGACTAGGCAGAAAATTGGGGTACGCGTCAATTAGGATAATTTGCAAATGTGTTTAGAATAATATTATGACTGTAATATTGATTGCAATTACATTTGTTAGATACCGTTGAACAGCTAAATGTATTACCGGTTCAATGATATATATCATCTTTATTATGTTTTTACTGAGTTATACAACATAAATTATGTGTACCTCCTAAATTTCAGTGATAAAAACGATCATTTAGCAATATGTGGAAATAACAATGTTCCACCAAGTAGATTTTGATGGACTTTTTTCTCTCGAAACTTAAACATAATGTAGAATCCAAGAATGCCACCAAACTTACTATTGCAATTTGTTTTAGGTTGAACCACAAAATGACTGGACTAATGGTTATTGCACTGGATTTCATTTATTAGTAATGATTGTTTTTGTCCTATTATCAACTGCCGTATAACTGCTGATGTTCAACTATGATTTCTTAGTTTCACTCCGATTCATTGACAATAAGGTTTCTGGGCTTGCAGTTGTACAGAACAATTTATTCTTCCCATCATGAATCAAGTTGTAGAAGTCCAGGTCTGAGGTGGAAAACTAAATAAAAAGTAATATACTCCATCTGTTCTATAAAAAAATAGTATGCACTTTTGAACAATACATTGAACAAATTTATTTTGATCTCCATAATGTTCATATGAATGTAAACCAAAGTTGATAGCCTTGAACCAACAATCACCTTGCCTACATCCCATAGAACTTGTTAGTGACCCACTTTTCACAACTGAAAGCTCATTCACCAAAATTTTTAGTACTGTATATAGTTTAATTAATTAATACAGGATATGTGCAGATGGTTAAACAAAGAACTGCATAGATTCTTAGATCATTGAAATAATAAAATTTAACCATTATATCTGGAAACTTACACAAAATTAATAGCTGCAGTGAATTGTAATATGTGTGGTATCCTTTTTTACGCATAATTGTTGTTCAGTATAACTGAATTTTTTTAATGCCTGATGAGTTCATAGTAGTACTGAAACAATGACCTAATTACAATAAGTATATGTTATTGTATATATATATTTATACCAGGTGGGTATATATATTTATATCGACAGTTTCCATTATGCCTTCTACTCAAATAGAAGTAAATAGCTAAAGACAATACAAAAAACAAGTTAAAAAAACATTAATGAGGCTGGAGCTTAAATATGTGGGACTTTAAATATTATATTGGGATGTTGCAAACTTAGGCGACCACCTCTAACTTACTGTGATCATATCGTGTAATTCGTGATCCTCCTCCTGACACCTGGTGACAATGTAGGAAGGCAGCAGGAAGATGTCGCCGAGATTATATTCGTCTTGATGCTGGGGTTGTGGAATCTCTCCTGCAACTTGTTCCTGAGAATGAATCAGACATAATGATAACTTAACATCCAATGGGTCGGTATGTATATATGTATATTGTGATATATCCATTTGTCAGTTTAACCAAACTTCACTTTATTTCATAATGGTGAATAACAAATAAAATGTCATTACCATTAATGCATACATGTATGCATGCACACACACACACATACATACATATATAATTATTATGTATTAATTAATTATACAATCATGAATCAATTTACCAATTATACAAAGGGAAAATAATTAATAAAACTTAATTTATTAAAATAATGTACGAAGGCCAATAATGTATCACCTTCCGCTACCAAATGAAGCTAATGCGTACCTCAAAGAAGGGAAAAGAGAGAATATCAGTTGGTTTGTCTTCGTTTCGGTACCGTTTATTGAGCAGTGTCATCGTATTTGTGTCAACACACATAACCCCGATGTCAAATTTCTCCACTCGGCAGATCTGCCGGAGTAGCTTCACGTCTTTTTCTAGGCGCCACCATTGTAGGCGCACGGCAGTTTGGGCATTCTTCAACAGAACACTCATTGCCTGCGTGATATCCCTACTGTTAAATAATGCGAAATTCTCATTAAAAAGTATACAATTCGTCGTCTGATATAATATCGCTCATGCATAATGTTCCTTGTCGGGGAATCCCGTGAATGACGTCTTTAGAAGGGAACCCCATTACTGCAGCGCCACCCAGGCGATTGATCAGAAAACGAGTTCGTCTAATCTCGATCATTCAGGCTCCGTCATGTGGCGCCACGCGAGCATAGATTCCACGACGTTCGCGTTTACAATTATTCAAGCGTTAAATACTAATAATAATAACTTGGTCATGAATCTGAAACAGCAAATTATAATTATGTACTCTAACTATAACGCTCGTATTACGACAACAAACGAAACATATTTAACTACTGGATATTAGTTATCACTACGTGATCTACTGGTGCCAAATATTATGCCTTACATATGCACATATACATCACCCGGATAAAATTTAACGCCCTGATAAATGTAAGCGTGACAACGTCTTTCCATTGTGACGAGTATTATTGGTTACATCCTCGCGCGCCAGGGGGCGCTGCGGATTACACCAGTCTCACTAGTGAACGTAGTCGCACCCCTAGCTTGCGAGGATGATTGGTTAACCTGAATCAAGAAAACTAATACAATTTACTCTCAACATATCTCATCAAATTAGTAAACGTTTCATTCGGGCCAACTTTAAACCTCAATTACCTTGACAAAGAGAAACCAGAGAAACCATAGACACGCAGCTATAGACCCTACGTACACCACTAGCAACGTAAACACTATTACGTACTTAATTGGGCTTATCACACCTTCCACGAACAGTCACCCAGTGTAATTTGCCACTAAAATTTTTTTTTTCAATCATGTTAACGTTGAAATTCCACACATAGATTATCTGCTTTCTTCTTTCACACCGGCAACAGTTGATGAAGTTCGGGTATTTTCCAGATGATTTTAAACATGCATATATATAAACCTTCTCCTCAAGAAGACATCTCTTCCTAAAAATAACTTCAAGAATAATAAACCAGTTTCTAATTTCAGATTCATTTCCAAGATACTTGAAAAAGTTGTAGCAAAACGCATTGGACCTCATATTAAATTTAATCTGCTAGATCTGCCTGCTACCTTTGATACAACTGATCACCCATTCTCATAAATCGTCTGCCTCAGATCTATGGTATGGTGTGTCCCGCACAGCTTTGAGTTGATTTTGTCATACTTTGTCATCACAAAAAGCATCAGACAGTGAAGATTGGGTATTGTCTTTCATCAGCACTCCCTATTTCATGTGGAGTTCCTCAGGTTTCTGTCCTCGCCCCATTACTTTTCATTCTCTGCACAACACAGTTCAGTTATTACCAATCATAATCTAAGTCATCATCTTTATGCAGTTGATACGCAGATTTACATTTCTTTATCTACGCCTAATGCTAATTGCTCCTTAGACCAGCTCAGAAATTGTCTTAATGACATTTTCGTTTGGATGACTAAGAGTAGATTAAAGTTACATGCTGATAAAACTGAGTTTCTTATTATTGGTACACAGAGGCAGAGTGATCGACAAAATAAATAGCTTTTTTCCCACACCTATGCTTAGCCAGTATGTTATGCCTGCACTATAAACACAAAATATCTGAGTTATCTTTGATGATAATTTCAAATTTAGACGGCATATTTCTCAAACTTGTCGCTGCTGTTATTATCATATTTATAATTTACGACGTATTCGACGTTTTTTCTTCTTTCTTTTGCAAAATCTGTCGCAACTGCACTTGCTAATATTAGGCTTCACTATTGCAATTCCTTTTTTCATAACATTGCCCTTAAATATACAACTAGGTTGCAACGTATACTGAATTGCTTAGCTATGGTTATGACTTACATTACACAACAGACACTTTCATGTAAGCAACCAACATATTTATATTCGTTGCTTACTCCTGTAAAAAGCCTATCAAGCTTAGACCATCTAGTCCTGATTTACTTTTTGTTCCTCGAGTCAATACTAATACCGGAACAAGAGCTTTTTTTTTTGCTGCACCAACGTTATGGAATATGCTCCCTTCTTTCTTCAGATGTTAGATCAGTTGAACATTTTACACAATTTTGCCATCATTTAAAAAGTTATCTTCATAACGTTGCGTATCCACCTTAGCTCCCTGGTGTATCGATCCATCTGTTGACGACTTTAATGTGGCTTATCGATTCTGAGATTGACTAACCCTTTAGTATTGATGCGCCTCTGAGTTTGGTTTCCGGGGATCGATTTAGGCGTAAAAGAAGTTACCTCATTATTAGTATCATCATCATCAGTAGAAAGGGACAGTTCCTATATATATATACATCCACTCTCCGAAGTCATACTTCAAAATGTTGTACCAGGAAAGGAAGTATCTTGATGGGCAAACGTTTTTTTGGAAAACTGCAAAATAGTGTGTCTTCGGACTTTGACATGCTCTAGACGTCACATAAATTACCATACAGCCATCTGTTTAAGTGCTGGTGAAATGCATTCCAACTATATGTAAGTTGCCTACTCAATCTACATAAACGGTCCAATAGTTTTAGAGATATAACCACTAAAAATGCGGAGTACCCCAAAAAGTATATATATATATATGCATATATATATATATATATATACACGTGTGTGTATGTGTGTGTGTGTGTGTGTGTGTGTGTGTGTGTGTGTGTGTGTGTGTGTGTGTGTGTGTGTGTGTGTGTGTGTGTGTGTGTGTGTGTGTGTGTGTGTGTGTGTGTGTGTGTGTGTGTGTGTGTGTGTGTGTGTGTGTGTGTGTGTGTGTGTGTGTGTGTGTGTGTGTGTGTGTGTGTGTGTGTGTGTGTGTGTGTGTGTGTGTGTGTGTGTGTGTGTGTGTGTGACCCTTTTAGGATGTGTTTATTATTACATCAGGTTTCCCCTAAACATATACACTTCTCATTTTATTTGTCACCAGTAACAGTTAGATTATGCTACAAAAGTCAAATAACACTAATCTTCCCGCATTTGTCTTGTTTGCTATGCCCATTAGCTCAGTTATATGACAAAACCATTGCAATGTTTATTATGACATCGGTGTTTATTACGATATCCGGCCCTTGTGGAAGTCGCGTTTATGGGGTAATACGGGATG
>OZ023205.1:63735816-63869533 GCA_963995525.1 Escarpia spicata | reverse complement strand
GAGAGAGAGAGAGAGAGAGAGAGAGAGAGAGAGAGAGAATTTTGGTTTAAGTCTATACCCCTTTGTTGTACATTACTACAAATTAGACTACAAATTAGTCCATTGAATTCTTCGGGTGCTAGAACATATATTTAGAAACAAAAAGTATTTGTTTTTACCCGCAAATTTGTTTTTTTTTCGGTCCAACATGTGCCATTTTTGTCATACAAATTGCAACATTGGAGCAAAATATTATTACGTAACCATTTATATCTTATATTTTAGGATATAACCAGTTCGTTACAACCTGCCAACACTGCTATATGTGTTTAAAGTAGTGCCACTTCTTTCAACATTACCAAATACAACTAAATAGTTCGTCTTACTGAATCCGGCCAGTGATGTTGTGGAGTCTCGCAACCTATCAACTAAATGTGTGGAACCTAAGAATGCTGTCCGATGCTTGTTGTGAATGTTTGGCGGTAATCTGACAAACAAGTAACTTATCGTTTGCTGAGCTACACCATTCACCATCCAAACTTCAATTTTTTGCTTGTCGCAAATCAAGATCGAGAACTAGCAAGAGGAAAAAGCACGTGTATATGTGTACGACCACTATCCTGTTGAACGTGCTTGTCACAGCATCACGAACATGCATGTAATATGAGGCGCGTGTCTGCTTCTTTACTTAAATACTTGTTGTCAGGGTGGAATACAGAGGATAGTCAAGCAATGTGTGAAGCTTAGAATCTATCGTTTCGTGTTGGAACCCTATTGGTTTGCCGATAATACGATCATCGTCAGATCGTTCCAGAACTGATCCTTGTTGCGAGAGAATCACCTGTCTACTATAACAGTGGAAGGTGTTCTTTCCGTCGATGATTTCTTCAAAGATATCATAATCCAATAGTTAAATTGTGAACGCACTGTGTTATAGCCATTAATGCTCGTTAAAACAATCTAACGTGGTTGGCAGGTTACGGCACTGATTACATCCTGTCAGACGAGGTTTAAAATGGTTACTTAATAATGTGTTGATCAAATGTGCTGCATCATATTTCTCAGTTAGAATATCCCTGCAATTGGAGCAGTAGACTGACCCGTCCACGAAAAATGGGGAACACCTACCCATAATTATCTAGTTGTGTAATGTTATACATTTGGAAAAAAAACTGAAAATTTCTGAGCACTTAGCTATCGATAGTTATATATTTTGTACCCATAAATATGTCGCATAGGCAGTCGTAGATATAAAATTCAAAACAAGTTAAATAATAACTAGATTACATTCCTAACATTAAATCAATGTAATGGACACATTTTCCAGGTTATTTAATCGATCATACTATCAAGCAAATTCATTAATAAAATGTTAATTAACTGATTTGGGGCACAACACATTTCGAAAAGGCACATAGTTCCATATCTGATGTGCCCCAAGGGCGCATGCATGTTTTTTCCAGATCGATCCCTGATTAAACATAAAAACGAACTGGCAGCTAAAACGTCATTATGTAATCAGTGACCCACGTATTGAAATGTTACCAGTTTGGTAACATACGCAGTAGGCATCGTGTAAGCTTTTGTCCAAATTTGTATACAATTTTTTTATTCGCGAAAAGGCTCACAATGGGCACACAATAAATTATTACATAGAGGAATTCAGCTTTAGGTTGTGCGTTGTTGTCCATATCCACTTGGAGTTACCAATCAAGCCGGGCCCACTGACTACCTTTTTTCAGCTGTGTCGGCAACTTTTTTTGAGTTACATCCAAGTGACGGTCTACAGTTTGGGAAATTAACACATTTACAGCAGCATTCATATCAGCTAATCGTCAAAACTGTCCGTTGTAAGAACGAATTAACTCTTGACACAAAGTAATTTCCCTGAAGTGTTATGGCAAAAACGCGGCGCTCACCAGTGGCGTAGGCAGGATTTTGTTTTGGAGGGGGCCATCCGGCATTCAAGCAAACAATGAGTAGCGGAATATAACACACACACGCACGCACACACGCACACACACGCACACACGCACACACGCACACGCGCACACGCACACACACACACATCATTGTCTTCATTGAAATGGGATTGAGTTACCCGAAGTGGAGGAATCGGCCGCTTCTGCCGTAGGCGATAGGCATCCAGCAGGCTGCAGCCCAAGAGGTGACAAGGCAACGAAAATGTCATCATTCATAATGTGCTTGATGTCTAATGCCTGTTAATATATCAACACAACTGGTTGCCTATCGCCTACGGCAGAAGCGGCCGATTCCTCCACTTCGGGTAACTCAGTTCCATTTGAATGATGACAAATTTCTTTGCTAAACACTGGGAAGTCCTACAGAGGCACCCCTATAACCTCTGTACCTTGTTACTCTATAAATCAGGCAATCCTCTGGCTACGCCACTGGCGCTCACGAAATGCGCATGTTTGCTTAATTATATCAATAATAAATCGCCCAGGACGTACTTAACGGTGATGTAATGCAATTTTGGTTTGGATTTTTGGGAAAGGTAGAAATCTGCGGCGTAAAAAACTTTTTGAAAGATATGTTACTTGAGGTCCGGCTATGCAGAACGCTGGGCTCAGGCAGATGTAGCTACGTAAACAGTTGAACCATCATATACAGGGATTACTCCGAACAAGGGGAGGAACAAAACTGTTCAAAACCAAGTCATAACCCTGACCCTGTTCCCGCGCCTCTGGATATTACCATCATCCTTCCTAGCCATAATTTTGATTATACAGCAGTGCACAAATTTGGAGGGGTTTCCGGGCAACCCAAGCCCCCCCCCCGAGTACGCCCCTGCCTTCTATCTTTCTTAACTGAAACAAATATTTCTATTAACATTTTCATAACCATTCGATAATTATAGAGAACAGAGAACATCTAACAAAAATGTGGGCACTTTTCTAGTCCTTGGTCGGTCAAGAGGCGAGGTGTTGTTGGAGGCTTTCAAAACTGCTGATAAATACTCCTGGATTTTGGCAGATGATCATAATAAAGAAGAAAACAAGAAGAAGGAGTAGGTACTAAGTGTACGAGTGTGCCTGGATTTGCCGGACACCCAAATAATTCTACCCTATCAATCGTTGAATATTTATTTATTCATCAGAATCGATCACCGCCAGAAACAGTTGACGTATTTGGACTATTACATTTTACGAAGGAAATTTGTGTTGACATGTTGTAAAGCAATACAAAACAATGACAGTCGTATTGTTGTAAACGTGAACGACACTACTAAGTTTAGTTCCTGCAACACTGTGATTTAGTCTTGTATCAAAATCTAGTAGGTCGTACCACCAAAACAAAGCAACAATTTACGTTTAATATGTTCTGCCAACGAACCTATGTACCCTCTAAAATAATAATAGACTGTTCCATGTGTATGCCTACTTCCTGTCAGTGAATCGGCGCGAACGAGTGGACGAGAAAGTGGGATCATTTCGAAATTCCCGAAAGTGTGTTCCTAATTTCATTGGAGTTGTCATCACTTTATTTGAAATATATCTTCGTAATTGTTCTTTATCAACACATTTGGCGACATTACAAGCAAGGTAGGTTTACGTTTTTATAATCTTTTGATATGATTTTATGCCCCCACCCTTCGGCTTACCTCAATTTGGGACGTAAAAGAACCACTGAGGACGACAAGCACCCTGGCAGTGACCACCCTCAGTGCCAGCATAGAAAGGTCGGCTTGGCGATAATGTTCTGAAAAAGGCTGGCTAGTTGAATGAGACCTCATAAGATCATAACATTGTAACCACAATATATACAGACTAGTCAGTTAATAGAACATTGCCGAGTGCTGGAAACAACTAGGCAACTAGGCAACCCCTGGCCTTGGGCTTGGACCTTGGATTTGCCTTTGGACGTTTGGTTTGGGCTTCGATTCGGGGCCGTTTTATTATTACTATTTCGGTGATAGTCTGAAACGGGGTCGTTTAGCCAAGTCGAAGGATCCCCGTTTTCCTGTTATTTTTTATTACTGTAACTTGTAAGTTGTAACAGGTACAATCACTATGCACGTTAACCCCTGACTTAGTCTTAGACTTAGTTACCTGTGTCACTGTGACTGTGTGAAGTTGGATTAGCCTTAGGCCTAGGCCTAGGAGTAGGACTAACTTGCCTGGATCTTCGGGTTTTAAAGTAAGGCATAACAGCCTTGTGTACACCCGCCTTTATGCATCGTATTTTGGTATTGAGAAGGTGGCTTGTCTTGTGATTTTGTGCTTTTATTAAAATTTAAACCTGTCCATCTTCAATTCTTTGTCGAGTTTTGTTTTGAAGGAGAGGATGTTTTCAGCGTTCACTGTTTGCTGAGTAAGGTTGTTCCAGTCTAGGAAGATGCGTTGTGAAAAGGAGTGTTTCCTAATATCAAGTATGCTTGGTGTCTTATACTTTTGTGTGCAGTTTGTTGTGATCATGAAGAAGTCCTCTTGATTGATGTCGTCGATGCCATTGATAATTCTGTAGACTTGGATCAGGTCTCCTCTTCTTCGGTATGCCTGACTTGGTAAGTTAAGATGTTTCAGCCTGTCTTCATAGTTCAAGTTTCTTATTTCTGGGACCAGCTTGGTTGCTCTCCGTTGTGCTCTTTGAAGGGTGTTGATGTCTACGGCATAGTGCGGGTTTCAGATGGAGTCACCATAGTCGAGATGTGGTCTCACTAGCGATGTATATAACAATCGGAAGCTGCTACTTTCCAGATGTTTAAACGTGTGTTTGATGAGGCCTGTCATCTGGTTTGCCTTCTTCGCAATGGTGCCAATATGCTGTCGGAATTTTAGGGATATGTCAATCGTTACACCGAGATTTTGGTGTGTTTCTGATGTGCTGTCTATTTCTGACACTTCCCCATCTTTACTTGTCATCGTGTATGTGGTGCTAAGTTTCTGCTTGCCACTAGGTCGACAATGCATGTAGGCATAATCATAACTTCTAGTTCAATCCTTCGTTTATGAATCTATGGCGAGCATAATTGCCTTGGCCTTGGCTTCAACTTCAGTGGTGTGGGAGTGGCCATGAAGCATTCAGCCACACTGTAATTACTGCGCAAAGAATATTAGAAGTAGTGTTCAGATCCTTGCTTAGGCCTACAAGGGAATGTGTGTGAATAGTGTTGTTTTTTGTGTTTTTGTTCAGACCAACTGACCAATACTTCTAATTTCAATGATAAATGTATCGCCTGAGGCTGAGCAGGTTAACATGACTCATTAGTAGGGGGCCACCATGCAACCACTGTATGATATTCCACGATAGTAATACATTATTTTATTAACCAAGGCATCTTTACCATTTAAATTCTAGCACATGTTACTGTATATTATTATTAGGAAGTTACTTACATCATCCCTCCTGGGGTATAGGCCGTCGACTACAGCTCTCCAGATTCTTCTGTCCTGGGCTCTTGTTTCAAGCTGTCTCTAAGTGTGTCCTGTCTTCTTGGTGTCCGCCTGGAGGTCCCTTCGCCAGTGTTCTTTGGATAGCCTCTTTTTCTCCTGCCTTGTGGGTTTCATGTCAGAGCCTGTCTGGTGATAGTTGATGCTGGTTTCCAGAGTGTGTGACCAATCCATCCCCATCGTCTTCTTCTTATTTAATCTTCGGCAGATAGTTGGTGTGTCCTCCTCCACAAGTCAATGTAACTGATGGTGTCTGGCCATTGGATCTGGAGGATTCTTCTTAGACACTTGTTGATAAAGGTCTGTACTTTCTTGGTGGTGGTGTTAGTTGTCCTCCATGTCTCTACTCCATACAGTAGGACCGACTTCATGTTCAAGTCAGATCTTCGTGTGTAATGACAACATTTTGGAGCTCCAGATGTTCTTGAACTGTATAAATGCTCATCTCGCCTTGCCAATCCTTGCTCTAACATCCGCGTCTGTGCCACCCTGCTTGTCAATGATGCTACCCAGGTATGTGAAGGTCTCTACCTCTTCAAGTGCACTCCCTTCCAGGGTGATTGGCTCAGTACTGGCTATGTTAACTTTGAGGACCTTTGTCTTTCCTTTATGTATGTTGATGCCCACTTGTGAGGAGATGGCTGCCAGTTCAGTGGTCTTCTCCTGCATCTGCTGGTGGCTGTGGAACAACAGTGCCAGATCGTCAGCAAAGTCCAAGTCCTCCAGTTGCATCCACAGTGTCCACTGGATTCCATTTCTTTTCTGGGTTGTGCATGTCTTCAGTATCCAATAGATGGCCAGGAGAAAGAGGAACGGGGACAGCAGGCAGCCTTGTCTAACTCCAGTCTTCACTTGGAAATGGTTCGTTTGCTGTCCTCCATGGATTACTCTGCAGCCTGTTCCTTCATAACTGTTCTTAATCAGGTATGTCATAATGTTGTAGTAGTTTCCACAGTCTCCCTGTCTGCTGTCAAACGCCTTTTCGTAGTCAGCGAAGCTGATGTAGAGCGAGGAGTTCCACTCCAAGGATTGCTCTACTCTGATGTACAGTGTTGCGATCTGATCCATGCTTGATCTGTTTGGGTGGAATCCAGCTTGCTGATCTCTCAGCAGTGGGTCGACTGCATCTTTCATTCTTCCAAAGATGATCATTTGCACACTTTCCATGGCATTGACAGAAGTGTGATTCATCTGTAGCTGGAACAGTTGCTGAGGACTCCTCTTGGGGAGTTTTATGAGGTATCCTTCTCTCTCTTTCCAGTCTGATGGCATCTCTTCCTTTTTCCAGATCTTTCCAAAGAGAGGGTACAGTAGTGTCTATATCTGCCTTGAGTGCTTCTGCCGGAATCTCGTCCGGTCCTGCTGCTTTGTTATTCTTCAGCTGCTTTATGGCCCTCTAGATTTCTTCCTTGGTAGGCTTGTCACACTTGATGGGTAGGTCTGCGTCTGGGGGGGGGGTCCGGTGGGGCAGGTCTGTTCAAAAGTTTTTCAAAATGTTCAGCCCATCTGTTGAGCTGTTGCTCAGTTCCCGTAATGATCTTTCCTTCCTTGTCTTTAACTGGTCATTCTGGCTTGCTGTACTTGCCTGATAGTTTCCTGGTACAGCTGTCTCATATTTCCGCTATCTACAGCTTGCTCTGCCTCTTCTGCCAGCTGTCAATGCTTGTCTGTTTTTATACCAGCCCTCTAAATTGCGACTGAATTATATGCGACTGTTTTTTCTGTTTGGCAGCTGACACATTTAGTACGGTCGCCCGCTGGCGACTGCGACGAGTCTGTAGTAACTGATCATGTGTTGTCATTTGCCTTTTCATAAACAACATATTGTCGTTTCTCGGAAACACCGTAAACAGTACTGACTTTGTTGACGATATTTTGCAACAAACTTGATTACTTTGCAACGGTATTCATTTATTTTGGTGGATTAATGATACAGGATTTTAAAAACACGCAAGGTAAATTGTTACAAAGTGTCATGGCGTCTGTGGTACCTCATGTCAACCGACGTAAATGGGGACGCGAGCGGAAGGCACTAACGTAAAACGTTTCACGATCGTCCGCTAAGCGCATTGAAGATACGTTGCTAATTAAATGTAGTTGTCACATTGTTAGAACACACATAAGTGTACATATTCCGGTTTCGAATACAAAACTCGAAGGAATAACAACAGCTTAGGTTATGCTGGCTCAAAATGATATAATCCGTGTTTCGTAGTTCTCACAAATTCCATTGAAGGCGTCATAATAGTTCAACAAAATTGTCAGTGAAACAGCATCAGTGATTTAAACTGTTAATATGACTGCTTATGTAATTTACATTTGTTAACTTATATAGTAAGCACTGCTGCATTAGAAACAACCAGTCATTTATGTTATTGTGTGAGAGGAATTATTTTATTATCTAAATTGATTATGTACTGTTGATACTGTGTTGCAAATATAACACAAATAAATGTTGTTAGAAAAATAAACTAACCACACAGTAAAACAGTATTATATAGATGCACAGATCATAGCATTGTGATAATTTAAATATTTGACAAAATGTATTATTTCTCAAAGTTAACAATGAAATAAAATACTACTTTTCTGAACAGAAATGGGTTTCTTTTTCACTTTAAACAGGAAATGCATCATTTGACACGGAAAATGTGTCATTTGACACACAATTTGCCTTTTTCTTAAACAGAAAATACATTATTTGAAATGGAATGGGCCTTTTTGGGGAAAAAAAATTAGAAATGGAATTGAAACGGAACTTGCTTTTGAAAAAAAAAGTCAGTGTCCCTATCAGTGTTTCCGCCAGCAGGGTAAAAGGGTAAAATTACATACCCAAAAATAATTCTAGGGTACAGATACATACCCAAATTAAATCCAGATTTTAAAACTTTGTTTAATATTCTGTGCAATGAAACTCATACTTGACGTTTTTAAAGGTGAAGAATGAGCCCGTGCTATTCTGTGATTGGCTAAACGTGGTATTCACTGCGGGATTGAAGCCTTCACCTCAGGATAGAACATGGCGTTCCGGTATATTGGTAGGCTTAATGTAAAGAATATGGCATGCTGTCATGGCTGTACATTTTTCGCGATGTTTTCGAGTATTCATTGTTTCTTGGTGAAGAAAAATAACGCAACAATATACCATACTACAGTTTACAATTTTCCTGCTGACTGTTACATTTATTATTCATTCTCCTACGAAACATGGAAATGATCACCATGAGCCGGGTGGAATTTCCAACTTAAAATGCCTGGAAATAATCTTTCCGAGCACCTAGAAATCCAATTTTTTTCTGGGGGAGGGCCCCCACACCCTGCCCATCAGGGCGACTATGGTGCCCATGGCAGGCTTAGCCTGCCAGTTTTGCGGTCTCACAATTAACTAACTCTGTACCCAAAGTATTTTTTTTTGGCGGAAACCCTGCCTAAACATACATGTATGTTAATTATTGGTAATTTCAAGGATTGCACATATGGCTGTTATTAATTTGCGAGTGTACCATGTTATAATGCATAAAGTTAGTATCTATTCGTACATGTTTTATATTTATTTATATTTTAAACAGACGTCTGTGTTTAATTTGGATTAAATTGGTACTGAAAATACAATTACATACATACGCATACACAATTACTTGGCTCCTACTTTTTAAATTTGGCTCCTAAAAATGTGGGTAGGAGCCAGTTGGCTCCTACACAAAAAAGTTAACTTAGAGGGCTGTTTTACACTCTTCTGTACTTCTCTGTTGGCTTCTGTGTCTTTGCCTTTGCTGCTCTTGTTCGACTGTTGTTTACTGTTGATTTCTTCTCCTTCCGCACTTGGATCCTGTGCAAGGTTTCTGCTGTGATCCAATCTTTCTGTTGCTGTTTCTTCAGGCCAACCACTTCTTGGCAAGTTGATGTCAGTGTCTTTTTGGTGTTCTGCCACTGGCTGTTCAGGTCGGATTCTACATCGTGCAGCTCTTGTAGCACTTGGAATTTGTTAGCAAGATTCAGCTTGTATTCCTGTCTTGTCTGTGGATCTTTCAGAAGGCCGACATTGTGCTTTCGTCTCTTTATTGCTGTATCCATCCAATTTTTCTTCAGCTTGAGTTTCAGTCTAACAACCAGCAGGTGATGGTCCGATGCCACGTGCGCTCCCCTCTTTACCCTTACATCTTAAAGTGACCTCCAGAATCTCTTGCCTATGCAGATGTGATCTATCTGGTTCCCTGTCACATGGTCGGGTGATACCCATGTAGTCTTGTGTATCCTTTTGTGTGGGAAAATGCTGCCCCGCAAGCACTTAGAAAGTCCATGGCTTAATTAAGAGTAATACATAGATAAACTTGCAACGACAGGGCGGCTTCTGATAGTCAGGAAACCTCCAAAATCCTGCACTGCTGTATGACCAATATTATGGCAATGTACATGTGTACAGGGATGGGTGACGGTGATACCCGTTTGGAAACCCCCCCAACACATCAATCCTGGGTACGCCCCCGTTGTGAATAAAAATGACACACTTGACCGTTTGCTGTTCAATAATTGGGTCAGAATAAATTAACTAAATGTCTGATATCATAGGACTGGGTTATGACCATTGTATAGTATATTCAGCCAAGGTACACCGCACCATTTTGTTATATATGACTTATGGGTGATGCCCGTGCGAATACTATCATAGGCCAGGCCAATGCAAACACAGGTTAGCTGGCAATTAGTATCAAGCTTGAGATGAATATATATCATGCTGATAAGTATATATTGAGCCTCCTCCTTGTTAATCTGGTGATTGATCTGATAAAAAGGAGAAACATGTTGCCAGGTACAGAGATGATGCTGATGAATAAAATTATAAAAATACATAGAAAATACTGTATCTGAGATGACTACAATTATAGATGTAGACAATGGTTTTTACATTTCTCATAAAGCTTGGTTTTTCCATGAATATGGAGTAGGTTGTGATGAACGCTGGATAATTGAATTCTTTGAGAAGAGAATGGAACAGATTCATGAAAATAAGCAAATCTTGAAGGGAAAGAATTAAGTTACCTATATACATGTTTTTCAAGAGAACAGTCACAGCTAGGAGCCTAGGTAGCACCTATTTTACGTCGCTATTTAACATGGCTGTGATATAATTCTAAAGAGCTTAGTACACCTACCTGCAGGAATGATAAATGATGCGGTAATAATCGCCCTATCTGGATTAACACAGGCTCAGGCATGCATATGGTGGTAAACTGCAGAATGGCAAAACTGTTCAACGGTTTACTGTTGAGTTTCAAAACAAAAGTGATTTTTCCAAATGTTCATTACAGCATCAATGCTGTTGTTTTTGTTTGACATCAAATTGAACATAATAATGTGTATTTCAAGATAGGGATGTCAATGACATTTTTTTTAAATTGCACACCCATTGTTTTATATATTTTCTAATTTGCCTTATCTTACCTGCATGGAAGTTTAGTTATTATATTAATTTGTTTTTGTGGTGAATATCATGTTTAGTAAGGAGCTTTTCTGTGCACACTAATTTTTTATTGCATCCACAAACTGTTTGTGTGACTAGGAACATGTCATAGTCACCAAGGAGGATAACTGTATTATGTGTCCAGTGGAACTTTGCTTTTAGCTTTACTTGATACATTTGTAATATACTACTAAAGCATTGTATTGTATCTGAAATATAATATTGCAACTTTGTATTGTAATTAAAGGGGCAGTGTATAGATTGCATTATTCCACAGAAGAAGTATTTTGTCAGCGGATGCTTGGCGTCTGCGGTTATTTATAGAACAATGTGGTACAGGCAATATGTTTGCGGTCGTTAGTTCTCGAGAACACAAGACAAGCATGCGCTGCATCTAGTGATTGTTTTGTTGATAAGGATTTATTTATTTAGTGTTGTTAGTTTGGAACAGTGTATGTCTTAAATAAATCCTTATCAACAACACAATCGCTAGATTCAGCACACACTTTTGTTGTGTCCCTGAAAACTAACGACGGCAAACGTATCACCTGCACAAGACTGTTCTATAAATAGCCGCACACGCCAAGCATTGGCTGACAAAATACTTCTGCTATGGAATAGCACAATCTATAAAGGGCCCCTTTAAGATACAATAGTGTAAATTTGTCTTGTTATTGAAGTACAAAACCGCAATGTTGTATTAAGTTTCCTATGTACAAATGAATACTACCGTCTAGCAAGGACTTGAAAACAACAGCATGGACATGACAAAAAGGAGATATCACCATCAGGGACAAGACAACAGCAGCCCTGGACACAGTGCCAACAGAATGAGAACACTGATGGAACAGTGGTTCAGCACGCAAAGGCCACAAGTGAGAGCAACAACAAAGATGGCTGCACACAGCTAACACAAGACAAGAGGGAAACAGCTGAAGCCATTAGCTGTTATTTGCCATTTAATCAAACACTTACTCAATGACAGACATAGCTGTTGGTTGGTCTTCTAAACACTAGCTCCTGGCTGTTGTCCAAGTACAAGAATCTCCCTCAAGGTGTTTACAACAACTGCCCTCCAGAGTTGTGGTGTCTGGTTTGTCTGGCCATATATCACCCGTCCCTAGTCCCTATGATGTGGGATGACTGGGCAAGAACAGAACTGGTATTGGATGTAGCCATGCACCTGGTGGTTTATTGTCGGTGCATCACTGCAGCTTCCTCAACTTGTTTGGTCCATCATGAATGTGGTTCTTTGATGTCCACATATGTAACGCGTGAATAGTTTAAATATTATCCCCGGTTGGTTTTTATATAAAAAAAAGTGCGTACATTTAATTATAGTTGACCGAATTGACTTTGGCCATTACATCTGGCAACTTGCCATGTCACATCAACTACGAGTTCACATGAAGACACCATTTTTGAAAATCACTTGAATTGGTTCCTTGACAAAACTTAAATATATGTTAAATGTTTGTCTGAAGATTTTTGCCAAACTGCACAGCGCAGGTTGCACAAATGAACTAGCATCCAAGATAGGCTAACTAACGTTTTCATTATCACAACATTTATTAGAAATCATACGAACAGAAACATTGAATTGCAGAGGTGATTAATGATGGCAGTGTTCAGAAAACAACTTGATTATATACTGCCCGTGTTACAGTTTGGCAGGTGCAAATGAGTTGAGAAAGTTTGTAGCATACTAAGTTCAGCCAGATTTTAATATCAACAGCAGTACGTTTTAATTGCTGCACATTCTCGTATGTTGATTTTAATTCTGCTCATGGACGAACCAAATATTTTAAAAATAAATTAAAAACACTTATTACTAGGTGTTCCTGCATTAATTTGTAAAGTAATGACAAATTGCAAATAAGGAGTAAATAATAGCATCGATCTGTCAAAAATGGTCTCTGTGGAGTTGTTTCTTGAACTGAATATGTGGGCCAATTTATCACCAATAAAGACTTGTTGTTTTCAGGTGATGAGGTAAATATAATCGGTATTATGAGTGAGATGAAGATTGACCAACAGCCATTGGTAAGACAGGAGTTGACTAAGATGTAGGCACAGTATCTGTCTTATGTCAATTACAACTTATTTACAGC
Source organism: Escarpia spicata (assembly GCA_963995525.1). Classification (NCBI taxonomy): domain Eukaryota; kingdom Metazoa; phylum Annelida; class Polychaeta; order Sabellida; family Siboglinidae; genus Escarpia; species Escarpia spicata. The sequence goes on along the minus strand of OZ023205.1, from coordinate 63,856,568 downwards.
TGTAGTATGGACATGTTTATTTATACAGGGACTGGCAGCAGCTCTACTTGGCTGACTGGCTGGCCATAGAATCACAGACTGATATATATTCACACCTTTATCACACCTGTGCACTGGCTTTATCGCAGGGCTTTCTGGAAATGTAGCACCATTCGCTTTGTTCACTAAAAAGTAAATTATAAATAACTACCAAATGTTGCGTTTTAAAAATACTTTGTAAATTTGTAGTTTAGAGGTCAATGGTCCAAAGATGCGAGTGAACATAAAAATAGCCACGTGGACCTCGGCACTTGTATATATATATATATATGGATATTTATTTCAACAACAACAGTTACAGTGCACAAAAATGTCAAATATGCAATTGTAAATCACAGTTTTGAAGTGGAAATGGGTAAGAAGAAATATGTCTCTTATAATACTTGCCCAAATTACAATGGACATAATTACAATAAAAAATATATTACATTATGCAACATGCACGATTTCAACATACGATTTATATTTTTTAAATAATGAAATATCTACCATCAAAACCACTTGCGTTAAGGAATAACAATTTGTGAAATCCAATATAGACAATACATTTTTAGTAGGTAACTTGGGAGAAGATGCAGTGTCTCCCAGCTAGCACGTTAATATGTACCGGTACTAGCTTACGGGTCAATAGAGCACAAAACAAGCACAAAAAGACAAAATAATACAACAACATATACTTAGATGACTAGATTAGATGACTGCGTGTTTAAATAACACAAAGCAAACATTATTTACTCTAAAGCTCCTACATATATGCCAACTTTTTTGTTAACAAATCCAGGAGAATATCCAACTCGCCAAACAACCTACAACTACACCGTCCCCTTGCATCCCCTTGAGGCTCATGAAAATCCACAACTGCACTCTCCCTTGGGACTTCCACACCTCCGTAATTGAAGCTCATCAAAAACATCCAGGTACAACATCTCAAACAACACCCAACTGAGGCATGCTACAAAACTCCACAATTGCATCTAAAAGCCGATGCACATTTCTGGAGAATTTCTTTGTTTCAGTAGGGGACAGAGTTTCAAACTAACCCAATAGTTGCGTTCTATAGATAGGAAAGTTTGTACACGGTTTATCCAACATGTGCAGAAAAGCAGATCATTGTTGTGTTTTTAAATGCATCGCCAATTGGTAGATCACAGGTCAATGGCCCAAGTAAGGACAATGACATGTATGCGTGGATATCGAGAAAAGCAAGTACAGTGCCTCTGAGTTAGTGTGTTAAAGAAATAAATTTTATAAATAATCTATATGTGATTTTATTATTTAAAAACAACAACACCAGTTCATAGATCAGAGGCTAATGGGCAAAAGAAGCGAATGGTCATAGAAATGTGTAAATTGACCTCAGCACTTTGGAGAAGAGGTACTTACAATTACCCAAAGGTACCATATTAATTACTAATCATTGCTGTGTTTGCCTCCAAGATTCCACAGTGTTGTCCTTTCTGTTGCCCCCCCCCCCCACCCCAGCAACAGTCTGGGGCCAACAATAACAAGTGTTAAATACTGGCCTGAATTAGCCTGAAACAGCTGGTGTAGCTTACAGTGCCTGGGGCCAAATTACTCCACCCTAATGGGCCAGCTAATGACACCTGGGTGGTTCCCTGGCTCTGGAGAGGGGAGAGGGGAGAGGGGAGAGGGGAGAGGCAGGGAATTGGTGAGGTAGTGGAGAGAGACTGGCAAGGATACTTGGGAGGTATTGTTTGTCTGGTGAGATTACACTGCCAGGTGAGTTAGTTGTATGGGAGTTTTGTGTTTGGGGTCAGACCGCAGTTACATTTACCATTGATTTATTTATTTATTTTAAAATAATTGTAAAATAGTCCTAAGCAGCTACAGTTTGTTTCTGGTCTATAGGTGCTGCCACATTTATACAAAGAAACATGTTCTAAATATATAAAAAAATTATCACCGATATATGTGGTTCCGCTATAAGCGAAGATGTGTGCCAAATATCTTTGGGCTAGGTTTAAAAGAAATCCTCAAATCGAAATGTAATTTGGTAAGGAAAATAACTCGTAGATGGAACTAACGGTAGATACCTCCTTTTGACCTTATTTCAACTTTTGAAGATCTACAGACAAAATAATGGTTGCTTGGCAACATGCAGATTTTTGATATAATTTTCCAAGTTATAAAATGGACACCTTCACTGACTGATCAAATAGCATTTCCTGCCTTAAATAAAATATACCACGTTTGGATATGATGAATATTGGTGAGCAGGGCTCCCGTTAGCGTAATATTATGTGTATATACAGATTTTTTGCATTTCGCTCGTTATTTTGGACACCATTGTGTGAACCTACACATCGGCAGTGACATGTTTTAACCTGCCCTGGTGCACGCAGTCGGGTTTCTCCGCCAGAAAACTGCGTCGGTGAAGTTTTGTGAGCACTGAACTGGAAACTGATACGTTTTACTAGCGATCCAATTGGTAATACCAGTCCCTGTGAGCGTGCGATCCCCGTGAACCAGACGCACGCCACGAGCCTTGTCTAGGGGGTTTTGTAAAAGTCATAGTAATACATTATCGTAGCAATTGCAAAACGTCGCCATAACACAAACACATCTTACATTTTTGTAAATAGTGATCGTTATAAGATGGATTTGCTTTTTAAATAAAAAAAACTATATATTTTACTTCTCAACAATGTGTGGACTTGCAAGTAATATTATGTATCATTATATGCGCGCATGCTTGCAGTCCAACTGGCGCTGCGTACTGCATCGACGGTGATCTTTTGCATATTTTTCATGACAATCTTAAGGCCTGACACCCCAGATGAAATTATGTTTTTTGACAAAAATACTCAAAATGGTTTTCTGCCAGATTATGATGGCTTTTATATTTGCTATCAATAAAAAGAGTTCACTTGTATGATAATTACATACCTCTAAATTCTATAATTTGGGTAGAATAAATTAGACTATTTGCATAAATTATTTAAAAAATCCTATCCACCTGCCGTGTCTGGCCTTAATTATATAAAAGATCAATTGATACCTGAAGAAAATATCTGTGACACGTGCAAGCAATGTGCTAAATGTCTAATTTCTTTCATCATCCGAGAACTACTCATGCCAGCTGTTTACAGAACTTCATTGGAAGACAACATTGTCTGTGTGGTTAAAACAATCACAGGCTATCATTGTTCTGACTAAAAACATACACACACACACATGGTCACTCTTCCATACCATCTCCCATTGACGGTCGAAAACATGAACAAATTACCCCTTGATTTCATTTTTTAACCTTTATTTTCAACAGTAGAGGGTACATTACCCCTTTCCACAAACCCTAGCGAGGGCTATGGGTGAGGTGCCAAGCTTTTGAATGACGCATGGTTTCAGTAATTTTGCTGAACTGCCAAAATCTTAGCGAGTCGCGTTTCGCAGGCCAGCAGTATTAATATCATAATAAATTGTTTGTTCAGAAATCCTTCGAAGAAAAAACAATTGGTGAGATAATTATAAATTTGCAACTTAGGTATCTAGTGGACGGCTGCCTGGCCACCTGGTGCAGTGGAGGTGAACCATTCTAGGAAACGCTTCCTTATTCTCACTAGAGAGGGAGCCAGGGGCAGTAATTAAAAGGCCATGTTTACTAGCCACCTACATTGTGTGGTCATGTTACCCCCACTAATAACCCACAGGGCCATAGCTAAAAGTAGTTAATCATGTCACACATGTTTCTCCTCAGTAAGCTTCCAACAGTCAGGATTAGAACAATTTTTAAATTCCATGTGGCGATTTCAGTTCAGTGCACTGTAAATTTCTAATCTTTGGATCTGGAGAAATTTCTCGCTAGCAACTACAAATATGCCAGCACTAGATCAAGATCAAACAGATATCTCCTACTTGGATTGTTGTGGGGTAGGGGTCACATCACTTGCAGACTTTTCCACCCTCTCAATGATTCTTATCTTCTATCCCGATTTTACGTGATTTTCTTCACATTTCGTCATTTCATACGTGACCTTTTGAGATATTCCTTCCAACTGTCTCCCCATCTCAGATATATATATATATTTCTCCTACCATCCTATTCTGTTTTCATGCCCTCTATCAATCTTTCCGCACGATGTACATTTCCTACCCATCTCACCCTGTTACCACGCAGTTACCATATTAATTAAATATTTCTTTCTCATCTCAAGTGTCTTTTGTCTTCTCTTATCATTTACAAATTCTTTACCCCCGATTCATTGTTCAGTGCTGCCTGGCCTATATATGTGTGTGTATATATATGTATATGTGACCCATCTAAACAAAATGAGTCACATGTCGGCATTTTTCAATATTGAGTTATTGGCATCATTTGAAAGAGCAGATTCTCAGCTTTCATATGGTGTATCATACAAGAAGATATCTCAATTATAACCATAGTTACGGCTCGCAAAATGTGTGGGGTTGAAGTCTTCAATCCCAGAAAATGGCTTTCAAAATTTAAGCAACATATTTGTTGTGTTTCAGGTAATGTACCTTAGCTACCATGGACAAATCTTCCTGAAATTTGGAACATTGAGATAATGGCATTCTGAACACATAATATGAAAACAATATCTTTGTTAGAAAAATAAAATAGCACTACAATTAATTGTTTGTGTAATTACTGCTATTGTTAGAAAAGCTAAAACTGCTGCACCATTATACATTATGCCTAAGTTAGCATTGTCATATATATGGATGATATTTGGAACACTTGACGATAATGGCAACCTCATGACACTACATTAATATACAAATAAAACCTTTGTCAGAAATAAGTTACAAACAAATTAATTGCTTGTGTAATTACTGGCATTGTTAAGAAAAGGGAAAACCGGCAGCTCTTACACCACTATACATTAAATTTCGTAGAGGTATTAGTGGGTCAGTAACAATGTTATTGTTTTTATTATTAATTTTATATTATTATTTAAAAAAAAACTTATTCAGATTGATGACTACATAAATACGATGGAACATTTTTTGTAATCTTCATAGTAAAATACAAAAGATAGTCATATTTAACAAGAATTTTATTACCAAAGAACAATGTAACTACATAATGACAACAGATTGGTGACAATGTCCACTAAGTCAAGTGTAGCTTCCAGTCCGGCATGGTATCGGCACAGCACGCGCACGGCCTCGGGTGCAGGGAACGGGTTCGCTGGACCTTGCCTGCTCAAGTGTAGCTGCAGTAGTTTCTCGTTGTGGATCCTGTTCACCAGACGGTCCAACAACAGGGTCAGTCTCCGGCGATGCCCAGACTCCTACTAACCAGGCGATCCAGTAATAGAGGCAACCTCCTCGGCTGGGCTTGGACAGAGCACATCTTTGAAGCCACGCCGAACACCATTGTTGCTTCATTATAAACAACTGTCTGGGTCACAAGTGACAGCGCTGATGCGATGAAAATACACAGCATGCCTTCGTGCATAGAGAATTATTCAAATTACCTCTTCACTGAACCAATGCGTGAAACCGCTGGCGTCACGTGGTTACGTTGCTACCACGTGATCCGAACTTGTTTACACATCTGCCTTCTGTAGGTCACAGTTCGCAATTATTAGCATATTTCTGTCCATATTTGGAAAGACAATGTGTCAAGCTTCGCGGGGATATATGATTTGTTAGGGATCATCCCAAAAATGACGTAAAAAAATGCGTGCAATTAGCTGCATTTTCAACTTTGTTTTATTGAACAGCTCCTCAGAAATGACAATAAATACATCCAACATAATTAATCAGACAGCAGCAGTCGGGGCAGTCGATCAAACGAATATTAAGGATTCATTTTAAGGGGAGATCTCAAAATCTGTACATTTTGCAATTTTTTTTATATAAACAGCATTTAAGGAAAATCATTTATACCGACATCCGACTCATTTCGTTAAGATGGTTCACATATATGTGTATATATATGTATGTATGTATAGCATTACGCATGGGTGGGTTATGTGTTTGTTTTCACCACAAGTAGAGGAGAATAAATCAACATAGTAGCACCACCTGTTGAGTGGAACACACATCAATTTATGCGCATTGACTCTCCTGGGAACGTCATCATCATGTATTGACTTGATCCGACACAACAGATTATGGATTTGTGGACTTTACAAACTTGCAAGGCGACCCGTTTCCCAGGACGTTTCCCAGGACGTTACCCCACCTAGCTGATGTCATGGAGCAGGACATTTATAACTAGTGTGCACAGAAACATAGTCTGTCATTTGCTGATTGTGTTTTCTAATACATCAATACATTGCCCATGATACATTTCAGTCTGTGCACATGTTTGTGTGAAATAGCATACATTGTCATAGAAAAAAGAAAGACTACATCAATGGCTGTTGCAACACACCAATGACTCAGTTGACAAATGTTTAGTGCTTAATACCTAATTATCTGTTAGTCACAATAGTGAAACTAATTACACCAAACACACGGCTGAACCTTATAGTAAAATTGACGTAGATTGTGTTCTGATTTGCACAATATCCTGACGTTCATATATGTGTTTGGACAGATCAGATATCACTGTACAGCCCTGTGCAATCTACACCCGGTGGGTTATCTCACAAAGTTGTTTGTTCTAAAAGTCATCCCAGTGTAGTTTGATGCTGTAATGAGTTTGTTTGTTTTGCAGGAGGACCTGGGAGACAATGTGATATGTACATGGAGTCACTAGTAGGCAGCAAGGGTTCAGCTTACAAGTCATTTTGTTAGTCAGTTATTCCCCAGACATCTCCCAATGGAGGGAACTATCTCGGCTGGGTCAAATGTTCAGAAGGACGTGAAGCCCATATCAAGACTGCTTGCAATGAAAAAGCGGCTGCATCAGCAGAGAAACGGTCGTCCAAAGGTGAGTGTGGAAAGTGACAGTAAACTCATGGGTGAAATGTCAAAAGAAAAGGAATGTGAAAGTAAACAGACACAAGTGAGATACTGTGAAAGTGAAACTAAGTTGAAGGCAAAAGAGATATACAAGTACAAGTTGAATGGGAGTCTGCCTCAGAATGGGAGTGCTAATCCGCTCGGTAAAATCCCAAAGTCACATCCATGTGAGTCGGATCTCGACCGCGGCACAACTTCAAGGAAGAGCAAGATATCGCGGATCTTCAAGTCGCGTTCTGTTGAAATGAAACTGGGAACAGAGAATAAAGTGGGTACTGGAAAAAGGACTCCACGATCGAAGACCACGGAGGTACACATTGAAGACTTGCCAGCAGGTGGAGCCACTGTGCCAAAGATGAATGGGTGTGGCACGTTCACAAAGCTTGTGAACGCGAACAGCCGTACTCAGGCTTCAGATGCGAAACACCCAAACGGTGTCGTTCATATACCAAAGAATGTGCCAAATACGAAATCTGGAGACTCGTCCGATTGCTTAAAATTGCCCACAAAACACATCCCGAAGCCAGCCAATCAGGGGTCGTTTCGTCGACGTGACAATCGTAGTCAGACAATGACAAAAGCTCCAGGTAAAATTGACAGCAGGCCATGCATCGAATCGAAACAGGAAATGAGAACATACTCCAGAGTTTTAATAACAGGTGGCGGCACAGTGCCAGAAGAACAATTCCGCAAGAGAACGTCATCAGACGGTTATGCTGTGAATTACGTGAAGCGGGAAATATCAACGAACAAGCTGTCTACCATTGTGCGTAGCACCACCAGTGACACGGACGTGAACCGACCACAGAAAAGGTCGGAGGATTTATTGCAAGACTCGGCGGTGTCCGACGAAGGGGGTTTTCGCCCTCGACCCTCGAAAAAGATCACTGCAAGAGATGTGGATACTGTCGAAAACGAGAAACACTCACAAAATGCTTCACCCCAGAGGGCGCCACTGAAACTCATACAGGCACTCGAAGGATGGGATCACCAGCCGGACAGGCCAAGGTCAAACAATGGTAAGTTAGATTGATCACTGCTCTGTGAGATATTCTTTAGAGGCAGATTTATGCTATTAACAAAAAATTACATAATATGTATATATGCTATTTAAGATATATTATAGTTAGGAATTTTTTGCAGAAAATTCTACAGTTCTATATGTTACTACATCATTCCATAGAATTTTATATAGACACAAACTGAAGTGGTTATAGAAATGTGATGTAGAATTCTATAGAATATTATATATATATACATGAAGGGGTCGGTGCAGTATAAAAATGTGTTAGATGCACCAACATCTTAAGCTACGATTCCATATGTATGGTTGCGGCATGCGGAATGCGTTTTGCATGAATCCATGCGTGCGGAACGCAGTGTTTTCTCTTTCCGCTTTCGTCTAGGTGGTGTGTACAATCAGCATAAAAGTCTATACAGAACATGGATTTGCAAGAATTATAACTATATATGGGTTTAATAAAAAAAGGCAGTGTTTCCAAATTTGATAATATTTTCTCAAAATGACGGCCAATTTGTTTTGTTTCCATGGAAACTGGCTGAAAAAAGTTCAATATATATTTTACTCAATAAGACCCATTTCATGCATTGGGCTGAAAAAATTGAACTGTTTGCACCAATTAAAAAATAATCATCTACCTGTCTGGCTGCCACGTCTACAAACCCATACAGTTAGAAGTTACAAAGTATACTACAGAGGGCACCACAATACTTGCATATTCTTACCCCTAAAACATGATTATCTCGGAATCAACATGTGGATTAGCACTATACTGCACAGACCTCCTCATATATATATATATATATATATATATATAATATATATATATATAAGAGGAGGTTGTTTGATGCCACCATTTAAAAAAATAATTCTTTCAGAAATTCTATATCTATATAGAAATCTACAGATTTCTATAACGTTTTATTTAAAAATGTTGCTAGGGGTGATATTTCTTAAATTGATTTATTCAACCTAGTGAAAAGCAATCCTACTTTTCTTGACTTGACTCCTAGAAAGAATAACGATCTGTCACTGTTAGTATGGTCCAAAGCATCTCCTGGTCTGCTTCAGTTTGTCTGTCTACTTGGGCTGTCAGTGTCTGTCAGGGGGTGGTATTGTTGACACACTTAAAGGTTGAGAGCATAATCAGGTGCAACATGATCTGAGCCAGTTGGCACAACTGACTGATGGAGCTGTTGTCTCTGTCATTGATCACTGTAATTGGGGATGATTAATAGGTCCCTTGTGCTAGCCAAATAAACAATTTTGGGGTGGGGTTGGTCAGTTGACTCCACTATGACTGCACAATTTGTGGGAGCAGATCACTATTTCCCAATGCAAGATGGAGAAATGAAATGAAAGTTTGAGTTGTTACCCATGTATCAATGCAAAACTGTTGGGAGCAGATCACAGTTTTACTCACTGTGTCTGTAGGGAGCATATCACTATTTTAATGCTAGTTGGACAAACAAAATTGATTTTGAGGTGGTATCTCTGTGTCAATGCAAAACTATTGGGAGCAGATCACTATTCTACTCACTGTGTCCGCAGGGACCAGATCACTATTTTTGATGCTAGTTGGATAAACGAAATTGAGTTTGAGTTGTTACCATGTGTCGGTGCAAAATTATTGGGAGCAGATCACAATTTTACTTACTGTCTGTAGGGAGCAGATCACTAATTTTAATCCTAAATGGATAAATGAAATTGATTTTGAGGTTGCATCCCTGTGTCACTGCAAAACTGTTGGGAGCAATTCACAATTTTACTCTATAATATATGGGTAAAATGACAGACATTTTGAGATGATGCATCACTTTTGGGTATGTACATAAATTGTATAAGTAGATCACCATTTCACTATATTATAACATATCAGACAAGTACATATGATGTTGAGGTTGTACAGTCATAATCATAATGTGTCTGTAAAAATCATGTGAATAGATTGATTCTATTTCATTTCAATCTATAAAAAATTGGGAGCATATTTTGTTTTCTGAGTAAATTTCTTTTTTAAGTGATTTTGATGTTGGGATGTCACCTTACTAGCTTTAGTACATTAATAGTCTGTGACAAAGGGCAAATGGTTCTATGCACCATTTTTTTCTGAATTCATGTGGACCAGTTATCAGGCCATTATAAAGAATTAGTTCATATCTATCCAGCAGGTGGCGTAACTGATGACATGGTATAGTATTCTATTTGGCATTAGTAAACAGTTGATATTTATGGACATTGGTTTTCATTTGTTACAAAGTTATGTTTTATATAAAACGCTATCCACCAGATGGCGCAAGTGTGTGTCAACATGAACTGTTGGAGGAAGACACAAGTCCTATTTAATCTTATATTCTTACGAAGGGCAAAGATAGTGCACTGCAGTGTGGAATGTATTTTGCCCAAACCAGGACTAAACGTTTGTTTAAACACATGTTGAGCTAGGATATTTTCTAATTAACCCTCTCAAGGCCAAATTAATGGAAATATGTGCCTGTTAGTGAATCTTATTAAATCGAGAGAATGTGCTGTGAGTGAATCGTGTGATATACTCGGGTTGTATGAATGCAAATAAATAAATAATTTTTGATCCGATTCAAGTAAAATTTTCACTACATCTGAAGAACTAATTCCTGGTGTAACTAGCCAAGTATGTGACATATATGTCAATTTATTACCCAAATATGAATTGCTAAAGTTTGACAAAAATAAAATACTTAAATAATTTTCAACAATTCATTTTTTTAAATATTTTTCATTAATAATTAGCGGTTACATGCTGCGTATGAAATGTTCATAAATTACTATGCTACAGAATGGAAAACTAATTAAATGTCTGTGGTAAATAAAACTGAAATAATTTCAGTTTTTCAGAGTGCATGTATTTTCAAGATTCTATACAAAATGGCATCCTTTGTGATCATAGCCGTCATCCCGTCTGAACTATTAAGTTGGTGTTATATTTAAAATGCGTAATCATAGTGCAAAACATTCCCCTTCGATGGCAGCGTTCATTATAAACTCGATTCAAAAATCCCATCAAAGTCCGAATTACTGGAGTTCGACATAATGACAATGTCGAGAATTACATCAAAGCTAAAAAACACCACCCGCGTCGTTGCGCGGCAGATTAATACTTATTTACAACAAAATAGACCGCTCAAAAGTTAGCATTTAATCATAGAAATCGCCTGTGGACGCATGTTTTGGAATAATTCCTGGGTGCTTCCATGTTTATGCACGCAGCAAATGTTCAACTTTAATCTCATTGACTGAAAATCACCATTAAAATATTCACTGCGTGGCGTAAAAGAGGGACCGGAAATTGTTTGTTACTGCATTCGACTACAAAACCACGTGGTGGTTGGCGCTATTTAGCTACGGAAATCACCATCATTTCTCACTTTTGACGCTTACCAGTGAAACTTCAATATTATTATATGCTAACTGCCAAAATAAATTGCCGTTATTGGATGACATTGGTACCAGTTTAAATGTGCCCCTGTATTCGGGCGTATTCAGGCGTTCTGGCCGTGAGTGGGAGTCGGGTTGATTCGGGCGTTCTGACCGCGAGAGGGTTAATATAAAACCGCAGTAAATCCCCATGAAACAACGTGCACAAAAGAGCGTTTGTTTTCAAATCGCAATAAGCGCCATCCCTCCTTTTTATCAAAACATGATACATTCATGTTCAGCCAATCAGCACTGCCGTGCAGCTACGCAGAGTGACAGCGCATGCTGTATGAATGAACAGAGCAAGACTACTGTTCTTGTGCCAGTCATTAAAGAAACAGCACAAGATTCTCGACTGTTGGTCGTACGACGGAAGGATTGCCATGATGGACCTAAAGGGAACAATCAAACCCGTCAGTCGGGAAGATGAACTAAATGCACTGTAATTGCGTTGGACATTGGCCCAAGTCACGGTGGACATTGGCCCAAGTCACGGTGGACATTGGCCCTAGTCATGGTGGACATTGGCCCAAGTCACGGTGGACATTGGCCCAAGTCACGGTGGACATTGGCCCAAGTCACGGTGGACATTTTAGATCTCTAGTCGACCTATCATAGTGCTTGTTCACAAGGGGACTGTTCCATTCATGGACTCATTCATGGACACCTTCATATTCTATGTATGGTTTGTGTCTCATTTGATTACTCATATATATATATACATATATTGCAAATTTTTATCAATATATATAATGTATTCTAACTGACCTACTGCAACTTAAAGGAAAACAAAAGGCAACGTTTTGGTGTTAAGCATCTAAAAGAGTGAATACAAACTAACAATTTCCAACTACAATCAAATTTTTAACGTCAGCGGTTTACCAGGAAAACATTTTTGAACACGCAACTACCGAATTTCTATGGACTACGCCATTGTTAGAAGAAAGTGACGTCACACTGTCGTAACTTTTCTGCGTACTATTTGTTCCCAACTCCGTTAGGTGGCGCTATGGTAAGTTTACAAATTAAACTATGTGCGCATGCGCTGTGACTGTGTAAATAAGATGGCTTTCCAATTCTTCGGAAGACAACGAAAACCAAATCGATTTCAAAGCAGCTGGTTACCGGTTTGAACCACAAAAACAATGGAAGATACGGCAGAGGCGGGTGCCGGTGGGCAGTCGAAATGTCGAGGCGCATACCATGCCGAGATTAAATTGACTGGTGTCGGTGCGGAAAATGCCGCAGCGATCTCCTTGTTGTTCAGGAACAAGAACTGAATATGTCTGCTGCCAGGAGGCGGTTGCTACTCGACAGCAACGCTGTTGGTGAAGGTAATTATTAATCTGTTTAGTTTATTGTTTAAATAACCGATGAGCCTAAGTTCCAGGCTGCGTATGAACAGCGAGAGATGATCGCTCGGGCTGGGACACGTCACTTGTCTTACATTTGGGATTGGTTGACGTTTAACGTTAGATCTCGCTCTCAGTGCCACTGCACTCAGTGTTTGAACTTTGACATGTCCATTTTCTAATACCACCCATGGCTGTACCTTCACTTTTTTTAAAGAAATGTAGTTGAATGGTTCCATGATTCATGTGAACCAAAATTGTACAGGTCAGAGCTATGATAGAGTATGAACAATATGTGGCAGTACTACTTTTTAAACACATGTGACATGGCAGGTAGATAGATTATTTTTAACTTTATGCATACTGCAATTTTTCGCCCAAAAGTTTACATTGGCTCTTATGAATAAAATGTACCTTGAACAGTTTTCAGCCAGAGCCCCCATTTGTTTTGGTGACAAAGAAAATGACTACCGTTTTGTGCGAATATTGACACATTTCAAAACGGCCTTCCTTAATCTGCTTGATATTTCTATGGACCCAGGTATAATACTGGGATGAATACAGTTAGAGGATCGTGATGCATTCTTTGTGAAATTTGTTCAGAATAATAATCCATGTTTGCTTAACATTCGTGTAAAACTATTATTTAAAAGCTTAATTCTTTGTTACAGGTGGACTGCTGTGCATTACAAAGAGCAGGGGATTTAGAATTCTTTGTTTGGAGCAGGTGATGCTGCAGAATGGGAATTACACCATCCAACAAACAAGTACATATATATGTGCATGCATTGTTACAAGACCAGTGAAATGTGTTGTAAAATATTTATTGAAATGTATTAATAATGAACACAATACAACATCATAGTAGCAATACAAATATATATAGATAATGTTATCAGCAATCTCATGCCTGATGCCCAAATTATTAACAATCTTCCAGGGAAATTACTTAGTGGACTTACCATACGTCATCTACCATCCACATGCTAAGCAAATTCACATCATTGAACTGACTACCATTGGAACCTAACATCAAGAAAGATCATGTATTCAAAACTAACAAGTATGTCGCACTAATCCATAATGTAAACAATAACGGAATAAAATCAGAATTAACGCATTGAAAAAGGTTGCAGAGGCTATGTATCTGAACCCAACAAATCTAAGACTGACAACCTCCTTAAAATCTCTTGGAATAAAACCAACAACAAAACAACTAATTCAATCGTATGCTTGTTTAAACTAGCCCGGCTAACGTCATTCACCCTTTCTAAATGTAAAGACGAACCACACTGGTTTGACCCAAGACTAATTTAAATATGATGACCATCACCCTAATATGACAATAATTGCAAAATAAAATTCCCCTCAACAGCAAGTAATCCTACATAAATGTGTTCATTTTCAATATGACGTACCTTAACCATTGGTCATTATTTACCTAAGCCTGCTACAATATACTACTATACATAGTTATTTACTGTATTCACACATGTACTTGGGTTATCGTTTCACACTTTATTGTATTCTACTGTAAGAATAAAGTGATACTCTCTCACTACAGAACAAATTATAATGGTTCCACTTAAGTTATCATAACGTATAGATACAATGTTTGTTGCACCGTCATAATTTTTTCTGTAGTGCAAAATTATCAATATTTGCCTTATTCCAGAAGAACACATGTTTAATGGTAAACAATTTATATAAAGGAATGGTGTTGTTATAGAACCAATTTTTATATGTCATTTATTTACAATGTCAGATGTTTATTTGAGCCTAATTTATTTCAGGTCTCTCAGGTGGGCTGCATACATACAGTTTACCTGGTGGATCCATGGCAAGCTGGAACGGAGGGTACATAGAGTTCTACCAGCATGCGCCAGCCATGGAATAAGATCAAGGTTCCCTGCCCCCGATGGGGGACAACACGAGGGATACCACGCTGGACTTGAAAACTAAACTAGACAATGTGCATGTGACCTATGAAGGTGTAGGTTGGTGGTGGCAGTATTTACTGTTTCTTTACAAATTGACTGACTCTTGCTGCCAGCAGATCCTCCTTCTCTGGTTTTGGGACATCTGCTCCAGTGAATGTGATCAGATGCAGTGTGATATTTCTTTATAAACACATCTGTCACTCGATCCATGAGCATTTGTAGGTGGGTACGTGGGTTCACCTGCTGTGGTCTGTTATGCAGCACCCATTGCTTGCGTCTTTTGGACCACATGACACCAGTCTCGACAGGTTTGTCTGGGCTGGGACATGGTCGGTAGTTCCACGCCAGAGCAGACAGCATCAATCTAGCTTTCATTCCTACAGTGAATAATAGTGCATGCAGTATTCTAATAACATGTCTGCAAACAACTGATGTAACACACCAGTCTATATGTTGTTAGTAAGCAGCTGTTATTTACCTTATGACTGTAGCAGTCAGTGAACTTTAAAGTGCTTTTCCTGTGTAAAGTGTTGGTTGTTTTTAGTAACAATACAATGGCCAATCATGGTAATCATACTGGCACATTAGTAAACCGATACTGATCCTTACAAATAAGGCATTCCATCATCACATTCCTTCACATAATTTATTATAACTTGTTTTTTCTTCTTAATTTCTGTATCTACTGTATATACAGTCACTGTATTTTGATATCATGTTTTTATTTTATATTTCTTTAATAAAATTGGTGATAATGACACAAGTGCTCTTATTTATTTCATTACAGACAATTGCATTCTGGAATGATACAGAATGGACACTATCCATCTGTGGATTATTCGCCCCCTCACATCTGAGTAACTAAACTACTGAAAAGTTGGTCATCAGGAACTTTGACTATGTAACATTTTTGGTCCCATTCATAAGTCGGTGGTCCACATATTAACACATATCATGTAAACAGCATTTACAGTATCACTTTTTTTTGGAAGTCTGAATGAACACATTTCTGATAAGGTAGTAGTCATGCTGGATGGTAGTTTTGAGTAGCCATCCAGAAAAAAACGAGTTGGATGCCTATGAAATGCAGTAATTTCGAAAACTTATTATAATGTTAGTTATGCATAGGAGCTAATTTAGTGTATTTGGGATTCAAGTCGGTGACTGGAATTCACCTTACACAACTTGGGTCGTGGTCCCTACTCATCATCTACTCATTGCAAATCTAAAGGTTACTTGTTGCTTTGGACATGCCTCAGGTATAAAATGAATACATATCAAGTTTGCTACTTACTCCAGCAACTGTGCGTCACCATTGCATGTTGCACAACATCACCACAGATGGTTTGATACATTCTGTATCCAATGAAGGAGGTCCTCGCATCCCTTGCCTCGGACCTTCGCAGTAAACTTGCGGTTGATGCCTTTCCCCATGTGCCACATCATGTTGGTGATCAAGCTGAAATGCAAATTACAATAATTTATATTTTTGATCCAAATTCAAGATATTTTCACAACAGCTGTTACCTGTTTTTGCTGTTAGTGTGCAAAAAAAAACAAGTTAATGAAGATGTATGCACATAGTATATTATTAAAGATATTTCAACAATATATGATTATTGAGTGATGCCAGTATTTTATAATACAAACATGGTGTATCTGGTGAGCTCATTGATAACTATATTTGGATCACATAATTACTCCCAGAGATATCCTTCCAAATGCAGAATTTAAATGTTTTTTAAAGAAAATGGCCATAAAATGTGGCATAATGGATACAAATTACTTGATATTGGCACCCTTATTCCATGGATAAGAGTGGTTTAAAGGTATGTAATTGTTATAAAATTATATATCACAGTAAACATAATAAGCTATCATAATCTGGCATAAAACAAACAATTTTGTATTTTTTTCCAAAAAACCCCACTTTCACCTGGGTTGTATCCCCTTAACTAAAATTGAGTAACATTATGGAATTTTACTAAATACAAATGAAGCCATTTTAAACGTTTTACAATAGAGTATATAGTGGTATTCTTCGTCACATAAACAGTAGTCACACATAATTATATACGAAGTCCAATTATTTAACATCATGACATAAATAATAGGCCAAACATTTCGATATATGACAATGTCTAAAGCAATATTATTGAATGCAGAACGTATTTTTGTTCATTTAACACAAAATACAGTAAGTTTTACAATGTTATTATAAACGACAATCATTCCAGCCCATGTTAATCCGTCACTGTAATATCGCTCACGCGACTTGATTGCCGTTAACTTTTGCTATTCGGCCATCTTCTACAGTCTAAACTCTTTGTGGTGCAATATAGTACATTCTGGTATTGTTCTGGCTTGGCTCCAGCATATCTTGCATCTCAAATGTCAACAGATTTTAATTGGATACCAAGTAACTCGGTACTAACCTTCTTGCGATCGATTTCGCAGCGGAGGCGCGTTTGACCGAAAATATTCGTCGCTTCGACGGCCGAGGTCCGTGACTAAATATCGTAGGCACTGCACCTGGCTTCAAACATCGACGTCGGCGATGTTTTGTCGGATCTTGTGTCATTAACTGACGATATAGATTTCCTTCGAAGCACATTTCTTCAAAATGATCTGAACATAGTGCATTGTATTTCGAAGGCTTCCAACCAGCCCGTCCACAGTTGTGAATCCACTATTTCACTTCTGCCTCGTTTCAAAGGGAAACAAAAAAGACAGCTCCTTATCCTTCGCTGTACTATTGTTACAACCGTATGTAGAGCAGTGTGGCATATTGCAAGTCACGTTTTCACTGTAAGCTCAATTTTTATTATGTAACGAACCGCATCCCATGAACATGAACCAACTACGCGAACAACACAAGACAGTGTGTCGTACACAGCAAAACTAATGCTGCTCTTTTATTGGTTGCTTTCGGCCAAATGAACGCGTCATCAGTAAGATGGCAGTCTACATGTTATCGCAGATTTCGTTAGAATCTTCCACTTTAAGACTACATTCCGAGTAAACCACTGAACTGAAAATTTTGATTGTAGATGCAAATGGTTAGTTTGTGCTAAATCTTTTAGGTGCTTAACACCACAGCGTTCCGTTTTGTTTTCCTTTAACAGATGTCACACTATGTTATTTGTTGTAAAACTGTTTGTAAGTGCTACCTGCCATTATAGAAGCATTATTTTTTACCCGTGTGAATGTGTATGTATATACTGCATTTCAACCCTATATATATATATGTATATAACTAATACTACCTTAGCAGATGCAGGTGACGTATATGATTATGAAACTTATATCGCTGCAATGCGGAATATAGATCCCGATTGTAATTTACTTACAACAGATAACTTTGTAAATACTAAATATTATTTTGAGAATGAAATTAATGAAGTTATAAAAAGAGATAATATGACGAATCTGATAGAAAAGTATGCTAATATCCCTGAACTCTTTGTTATAATCAAAAACAGCCAGTGTCTTAGCCATTTTTTAAAGATATTTTTGTATTTTTATTTGATCACAAATGCTTGATTTGCCGATATTTTTCTGCCAACATCCTTGTCCTGTCTGCCCATAACCATCCCTTTAAATTAAGCTATATTGATTTGATTTGTGGACATACTTGAGCTATAATCCCTTATTTTTGTATGGTTTTCTGGAGGGGCGTAGCAGAGAGGACTATTGACAGGAGAGTTTCTGCTCTGTGCGTTCTGTGTATTGCCAGGCAAAATACCAGGTATAATTTGTATGAATTTACGTGACATTCAGATACATAAACAATTTACACCCTTAGATCCGATGGTATTAATACAAAAAAGCATGAATGTCATCAGTGAACATAAGCAAAGAAAATGGTTAACAGCTAAGATGTCCGTGCATCGCAGCGAAAAGCTAATATTTGTTACGCAATGTTAGCTTACTGATCTTGCCTACTAAGCTGTATTAAAACGTATTTAACCAATTCTTAACCCATTTCATCCTGAAGCTAGTGCAGACGAATTGCAGCCAGTTCCTGACCTTATCCAAGAAATCATTTTGTCAGCATCAGAAAATCACAGGCCTTCGTTTAAAATTGACATAACTTTATTATTTCTCAATGAATTTTGAAATGTGTTCTACTATTAGAAAGCAGATAAAATAAACTATGAAGTTATAGAGACAAATTATGAAGTTATATAGACAAATTAGTTGTTTGGTAACATTTACTATATGTGGCATATGGCAAAACATTTCCAAACAAATTCAAATTTGTGTTCCGTTTTGTCACTTTACTTTTCACAAGGCATTTTCTCCATGAAGGAGGCAACATCTCAATGAACAAGTTTATTTTATTTTATACACCATTCTCCTCTGAAAACAATGGTATCACACTTGTTCACGTATCTTGGATAATTATCTCGTTATGTACAATTCTGTAATAACAGAAAGAACAGAGTGGCCACATGTGGCGTTACTGAGAGGATTTACGCACATTTTTTTAATATCTTCTGACAACGCTATCTATTTTTGTGTTTTGTTTCGAATTTGGTCAACATTTCAATGTATATTTATATGTGAAGCCGTTACTGTCGTTGAAAGTAACATTAAGTTTGTTGCAGTCGAAAATACGTTGTGGCGCGAAGTGGGCAAAAATAGGTGCCGTTGTCGGTTCACTCCAATTCAAAGCCTTCAAAGTACATTTTCACGGACAAATATTGCGTCAGTTAGCATGCCCGTGCATATTATATCGTCTATCCGGTTGTCTGCCTCCTTGTTATCACCAATATGAAGTAAATTAGCAGAGTTATCCTTCAAAAATGGTTGAAATTTGATGATATTTGCGACTTGTCCGCCATCTTTGGTTTCGATTTACGTGGGGGTAGCAGACTTCTACGTCGAATAACCAATCAACAGCGCCGATTTGGTGATTCCTACGTGTTTCCCAATGATGGCAAGATAGTGACATCATTCAGTGTTAATCAACCAATAGGGATCCATAACACTACAGTGTTTCCATGCCAAGTGCAGACTACGACTAGAATCGTATCCCGGATACAAAGGGTAACTATGACTAGAATCGTATCCCGGATAAAATGGGTTAAGCAAGACATATTTGTGAATTTCAATTGCACTTTACAAGGTGCCCGGCGCCGAAACCAGGTGAACTCGCGATCCGCGGAAGCCATAAGCATGACTAGCAGATTGGAAACGATTTGTTTGATGTCAGCGCAAAACAAACAATACCTCGCTCCACATTTACTGTTTCTAAAGTTCAAATTGACCATAATTATAGTCAAAGAAACGTATACGAAACGTATACCTTTGATAGCACTGGCAGTGCAGAATAAACAACGGCAACGTAGTGACGCACCACACTTGATTCGTTGCAGTCGTACGTCAACGTTAAATTTATTGTCCGCCAACTAGTCTTTCAATATACACATATCATGGACAAAGACGGGGACAACTTCACACAAAACAATTGACAGTTATTACCGTGTTAATAGAGTTTGTCATAGCGCCCATTTCCCCCTTGGCGGCAGAAATTCGGGGTCCACGACCGACCGTGTTATAACCGAATCCGCGTTATAACGGGGCACGTTATAACGAGGCGCGACTCTGTATAGATCTTTGTTTTACAGGTGTAATTGGAATCGTCTGTGGTGCCAGATGCATGACAAAATTACAGTAACAAAACAATGTGCAATGCAGACTGTTATCAGTAGATTGCCAGCCAACTGTTGGCAATCTGATGATCTTTGGGACAATACAAATTACAGCTTTAGAAACCTTCCAGAAATAAGCATCTGTGTGTATCTTGTTTTAAGACCAGACAGCAGTTAGATAGAACTATTTTTTTATTTATGCAAATAGTGCCATTTTTTTGGCCTAATGTATAGATTGGGTCTTACTGAGTAAAATATATACTGAACTTTTTTTATCCAGACCGCCGTTTCCATGGTAATAAAGAAAATGTATGCCATTCACACTGTGGCAGTCGCAACATTTTAAGGGACAGAATTTTTTTGGAAATCAATTCAGTGTGGTTTGTTAGGCAGAAAAAAATTGTGTTATGTTAATTTAGCCAATTACCTTTTTAAAATAAATATTGTTATACAACCACCACCCAAAACTGCCGTCACTTGAAAAACAACACCATGTTCCCCCCTCAATAACTCGGCAGTGGGTGGGAGTAGACAGTTAATTTTTCACTCAAATATACCTTGGAGTATATATTCAATGTTAAACAATAAAAGGAGGTCTCCAGATATTCTTGTAATATTTGTTTTTACCTTTGAAATGCTGTTGTCAAACGTTTTTTTTACCTTTTTATGCAAAAATACACCCACGTTTAGGTCTTCAAATAATTTCACAAGAGCCAGTTCTTGATGAAAGTTGCTAAAGTTGTCTTTCCTTGCAGATAAGACCATGTATTATCCATTAAAAAACAGAAAATGGGATATTCATTCTAATAACTGTATAGCAAAGTTCAGAAGTTTAGAAAATGAATGTTCCGTTTTTCGTGACTTCGCTCATAGTGACATTTTGGTCCATGCCATAACAGCTACAAATATAACAAACCAATTACGAAGGATATGTTTAATTTTACAAATAAATAAATTATACACAATGACATAATTCTTTAACAAAATAGCTGCTAATTTACCCCCTGACAGCACAGATATATTTTGTGTACATCTTCAGACATTGATATGAGACACCTGGTTCAACACTGACTGACTGTGGACACAAGCTTTACATGTTTGGGTGCCTTGTTCAATCTTCTCTGCCTCTGTTCATCCAGCTGTGTAATTGAGCAGCTGGCTGCAGTAGTAGGTACGGGAATTACCCCAGCGGGGGGACTGCTATGGACTTGTACAAGGTATCCTGGGCTCTCTCAAAATAAAATTATGTATAACTAGCATTTTGTAATATTTATAAAAATATGACATTAAGAATTATTGTGCATCTGATGTATATATAACGTATATTCACATGTCGACCTGTAACTAGCATCGTAAATATTTACACAATTAAAAAAAAACTGAAAAGGATGAATATTTTATTCATTTGGAATATTATATTCATGGTTGGCAGCTGTAAATATTTATATAATAATAATTCAAAAACTTGAACTTTCTTAATTTCTTGAAAACTCGAGCCCGGACTTGCATACAAATGAAAGATGTTTAAAAGGCAATCTTAAGATCAGTGTAAGATATGTACATGTAATATATATGGTAAGGACTAGATAGCGAAGGTATACAGTTAAACATCATTGGTATGTAGTCTTGTCCTGTGCAGTCTAGATATGGTTGACTTTTTATAAACACACTCATAGAACCGATGCAAATGACAAAAATATAACACAAACATAACCATCCAAAAGTCCAGTCCCTGACTCATGGTTACACTATCCTAGTATCACCTGGCACCTTCTATTTTCAGCTGGTCAAAGCTTCCTCCCAGATAACTGCTTCCTTTCTTCCCTGATAGCATCCCTGAGAGTGGGCCTTTGACCCTTCCCATGTGGGAGTGAGACTGTAGATTGTCTGTAAGACCTCTGGGAAGCAGATGGGAGCTGGTGGGAAGTGGGAGAGAAGGAAGCCAGTGCTGAACATTTTTTGGCAGTGTTACAAGAGATAGGAAGGAGCCAGGGAACTGTGGAGCCTAGCCCGTTGGCCCGCCAGTGTTTTCCTGGTGCTAGGATCAGCCAGTCCCTGTGTGTAGTCTGTGGTTGGGATTTTCGTTGATACTCGTGGATTTGGAGTATTGCTAGTTTCGTAGACACTTGTGGAGGTAACTGATTGTGTCTGGATGTTTAGTCTACAAGGTAAGTCTTCATGCTACATATTAGTTTATTTAAATAAATTGACATGCAGCTGACCTTGCTAGATGATCACTACAGTAAACAGCCACATTGAAATTAGCATCATCTTCAGTCAGTCCAAAATTATTTATATAAAGAAAAGTATATATACAGAAAATGATTCCTGTTAATATGGCCACCTCATTAGTCAGGTAACTTTGAATCAGTCTTGAGTGTGACCTTAATAGGGAGGTTCAACTCTTTGTTAGTAAAACTTGTTATTATGCATGCTTACATTAACTTGTGGGTGTGATGGAGTTGGGAAAGTGAAGAATGAGGGGCTGAGGGAGCAGGCTGGAGTGAAAGAGAGTTTCAGGATAAAGCTGTTGAGGAGTTGTTTAAACTGGGCTGAAAATGAGCCGAAGCTCAGCGAAAGCCGAAACCTGGTCGACTTGTAGGCCCAGTCGCATTCATTGTTTTGAATATAATTGGATTCATGTGGAACCGTAAGATAACTGCTTGTTCCTCTATGATGACTAGTGTTTGTATTACGTCGGAATATTGCACAATAACTCATTCTGACGCTTGTTTCGACCTAAAAGCTATTCTTGTAAACATTCTCTGAATGCATAGAAAGGGTCGGCCTGATGCGAATATATATCATATGTGACATCATGATACCACATGATCGCCTAGCTCATTAAATTTAAATTTTCCGCGGGAATCGCTACATACACAGAGTTAAAATCAAATTTATGCTACAAATGTATTTTTCTGTATTTTTTAATGTTCTCAAATGTTAAACTTTGTGTACACATGGAAAACGGATTTTAGCTAATGCCTTGTTTTTATTTCCTTGAAGGAACATAATCTAGAATATTTTGTTTAAGAAAAAGTCTACCATTTGTATGATCATACATGCCTAACCAAGTGTATGTGTTACTCGTTTGGTTTGACTTCCATGGCAAGTTAGCATGACTTCTGTGACAAACTTTCAGTGTTCACGCTGAGGCCGTTTTGGGGCGATACTACGGGGGTTTTCGAGACGGGATGCAATTCAAGACGAAATTCTATGGTTCTTCAAAGTTATTTCTAGTCCCATGTTAGACAGGTCGCTTACAAAGAAATACGACAGATATCCAAATTGTGTGTCAACGACCGCATTTTCATTTCACAATGAAATGGTGCCGCCACCTAGCTACCAAACTGAAAAATGGAAAACTGAATAGTAGTTCTAACTAACTACCGCCTGACAGCTAATTCAGAAACTAGGTAGAACGACTTTAGCGTGGCGTCTGGTCAGTGTTTTTGATATCATGGCATTGCCAGGGTCTAAGAAGCCAAAAAGAAATCGAGGCCAGACATTAATTTAGTCCATTTAATAGTCCACATCTTTGATTTTGGGACCCTATTTTTTCAGGCCCATGGAGTCATTTTTTGTTAAACCTTAATGCAAACACTGGACTTTGAAGTGCATTTATTTACTACAATAAAACATTTACATTACAGCGATAGAAATAAGCAAAAATATTTACTTGTCTGCCGGACATGTAAGTTTTGAAATCTACTTTTCTGCCAAAATGTTAACTTGTCCGAGTGGTTGTGAAGGGGAATCGAAGCTTCGGAAACAACATAAAAAGTATGTCTTATTTTTATGACAACAACACAATGTTTCTGCTGTTTTGTTGCATGTACATCCGAGTGACTTGTGATCAAAGACACAATTTGATTTAATCTTCAAATTTTTTAATTGCAAAATTATATTTGCAACAATTTTCCGGTCCATTATTATTCATCACGAATATTAAAAGTAGACACGTTACATGTATACCAATATTTTAATGATGCTGATATGAACGCTGTTATTAATAACAAATAATTATTACGATAATAGGAATGAGACAATTGTTTCCTTGCTATTTGTTTTATAATGTTGCAAAAACTGTTTATGTTTAATATGGTATATATATATATATAACATATAACACTCCTGTAAAATGTTGGCATCAGTTTGTCATTGAAGATGCCACTCAAACATCAGGAACACGACCAATGCAAAGCCAGGTAATGTTGTCACAAAAATCATAATAAACTATATAATCTGATAATATTTTGTATTTTACAAACAAAGATAATATTAAATTGATCATCAGCAAACAAACGCATATTTTTTCCTAAATGTTATATTACCATTTCAATGATGATAAAACAGTTTTAACGGTGCCTGAATTACATTTACCAGGCGGAAAATAATTTATAGATTTAGTTACGTTGTAACGTTGCTGCCGTGCGCAGAACGCCGTAGTTGGCGGAAGCTGACATGTCAACGGCGGTTGGCGCCCCATCCGCGGCCGCGCGTCTTGCATAATTCGGTTTCGAAAACTCGCAATTTATGGTTAAAATAAATGTCACATAGATACAACAACACTTCTGAAATTTAATTAATATTCCGTTTATCAACCAGCATCATATATTTACCTGAGAGCCAGTTACAAGTTTTGAAAATTGTCGACGTTCGATGACTTGGAAATTAGAAGACTGCGGAGTCCTCGTGGGTTAGGTGTAATACTGGTTAAAACTATATAATTATTCAAATAACGGGTAGCGATACAAAGTCTACTATTTCCAAAGTTCATCAAATATAATCCGTGAGCAAGTTGTACGTCGGCTAAACTGAACGATTTACGATTGTGTGAAATACAGCCTCAATCAACGATGGGTGATGCGGAGTCTGTCCTACGCGTATGAGAGAGCTAGGTCGGTGCACTCGGTGTATGACCCTGTTAACGCAGACACTAAACTCGGTCGAACACTGACGTACACTGGCGCGGAACGACAAGACGCCGACACACTAACAGAATTGGAACGTGCGTGATTGCTAGCGAACTTCATTTACGTTTGAATTTCTTCAAATAAAATGTTGCACGCGTCACTATTTAATGTAAATTTTCACTTGTCCACCGGATAACCAAGTAGAGTCATTACTTGTCCGGGACAAAAATCACTTGTCCCGGACAAACGGACAAGTGCTATTTCGAACGCTGCATTATACATTAGGTATGCCTCAATTACTCTAATTGTAGGAGATTCATAAAAATATCAAACATTTCTACATTAGGTATTTCTAGTCCATTTGTCAATGATCAACGTAGAAATGTTTTGTCCTATGAACTTTTTTGTTGATTTGTACACATATGGGGTCCTAGAACAAATTCAGCTTGGTTGACCAAACAGCAGCTTTGGGCAACTCTGGTAACTTGTATAAATCCAAGATGGCAACTGATCGATATCTTGAAAATAATTTTTTTGAAACATTTGTCCTAGAATGATGTATAATACCTCTTTTAAGGGGTGTTGGATTGCGTAGAATCCATTTCTGATGTTATTTTTTCAGTTCAAGGTCAAGATCAGATGCTGAAGGTCAGGTGAAGTTCAAATTTGACCTCTCGGTGGACAATGAATGGAAACTTCTATTAAATTATATTTTAGTTTATTCATGCACATAAATGGATAATCTTACAATATTTGACACATTTGTTCATGTCGCCATCTTGAATTTATACAAATTACCAGAGTTACCCAAAGTTGCTGTATTCTAGGACCGCCATATGAATACAAATCAACAAAAAAGTTCATAGGATAGAACATTTCTAGGTTGGCTATTGAATACATATGACTGTCAAATAGACTATTCCTAGGAAATAAAAACAAAATATCTGTGTGGTGTGACTTCTGTGGCAAATCAATGTGACTTCCGTGACAGACCTTGAGGTAGATTTCCTAACTACATTAAACCACTTACATTATACATTAGGCCAGCCCTAGTTTGTTTAGTACTAGGAGATTTACAAACATAAAGGATTTTTGTCTAAACTATATATTTCCATGGAAATAAAACCAAATACTTATGTTTGTGACTTCTGTGACATCAGAATGAGGTAGATTGCATCATCTCAGCTCAAGAAACTGTGAGCAACTGCCAAACCAAATGCACTTTACTGTAGTAGTGCTGCCAGTTGGCTGCCAATTTCAGCCTGGCCGGATAAAGCTTTCCATCGAAAATTCACTGTCCAATAAACTGAGCATTAAGTTACATAACCACGGGATATTTCATATTTATTATCCCCAAATATATATGAAGGATTTCAGGGCAAAACACAATAAACACCATTTCTAAAATTTCACCCAAACCAGGACTAAAACGCTTGTTTAAACACATGTTGAGCTAGCTCTAATTCATACAATGACGCAATAAATCCCCATGAAACAACGTGCACAAAGGAGCATTTGTTTTCAAAATGCAATAAGTGCAATTCGTCTTTTTTTATCAAAATGATATATTCATGTTCAGTCAATCAGTACCGCTGTGCGCACACTGTATGAATATGCAGTGTTTTTTATAACAAAATCATGTGAAATCATGTTTTGCATAACAAATGTGCACCAAATATTTCAGAGTGATTCTAAATATATATCAACTTAATTTACAAGTTGTTATTACAAATTTGAGGATGAAGTACAATTTAAATGACTTTCTCAAAACGAAGACAATTTATGTGTCGCGTTTTGCCCTGAAACCATTGATATCTTTGTAACAAGTTCCAGTTTTCAGCTCCTGGTGACATTTGAAAACATTGATGTTGATGTATACATTAGCTTGGAATGACTGATATATGTAAATAGTTACGTTGGCTAGGTAACAACGATAATGGTCTCGTAAAAGATACCCTTGCCTTGTCTATTTTGAACAACTGGTCATGATTTCTAGTCTGTTCATTTAGCAGGTAGTATCATTCATCACACATAAAAATGTCTTAATTACACGGTACATACAAGCTACAGCCACACTCAACCCAGGGTTTCGACTAAAATATATATTTTCATATATATTACGTTGTTGTATTAGTGATTAGAATCGGTTTGACTTAGATTGATGGTCGATTGTATAATTGGTTTGTAGATGGCCATTCTAAGAAGTTTTATTGCTAGAGGACAGTGCTGGTGTGATGCTTTGGTGACAGTTGATGTAAAAATGATGTAGCATATAATTTAATAAAAACGTACGCACCTGTTCGTAATAATCACAGAGTGAAACTTACTGAATGGCTGTGCAGTGTCTTCTCTTAACTTGAGGTTTCCAAACATGCTGTTGAGATGAGAGGTGAGATGTACTAAGGTTACAGATCGGTTTGATTATAATAACATTTGTTTTGGGCCAAAACAAATGTTATTATAATCAAAGCGATCTTTGATCACACAATGTCGTAACTGGTTAATAGGTCGGAAGCATGGATCAACCAATCATCATCAAAATGGATTAATTGGAACAACACACTACTGTTTGTACGTACTAATTGTCTGGAAAATGTGTGTACATTAACCACATTTTAACAACATCAACAATAATAATTCAACAACAACAACTTACCCCTGGTCTTTCAGTTTTTAGCTGGTCCCCAATAGTAGGGAATGCCAAGTGTTAATTAGCCAGTAATTAGCCAGACAGGCCCCAAGGTGTCTGGGTGTAAAAAGGCACTCAGGTAGAGTCAACAGGGGAATCGGTCTCCATGACAACCCAGTCTCCTAGAGTATGGGTGCAAGAGGAGAAGGATGGCTGTGGGTGGTACAGGAAGGGGATGCTGGAATTGGAGGTGGGGTTGTAGGGATGAGGGTGTTCTGATGGGGGTGGAGGGAAGGGTGAATTGGAATGGAGAACTGGTTTTTCCAGAAAACTTTTTTCAGAACATCTTTTTGTGTCTTTCCAGTGATTGTTTCACATGCGCACATGGGCACGCATGCATGCATGCACACACACATGCACTCATGCATGCATACACACACAAGCAATCCCATGCGCACAAACTTGCATGCACAAATGTACATAAGCAATCCGTGGTGTAGGGGCTGTTTTCTAGGCAGGTATCATGAGCCACACTAGCCTAGTAGCTCAAGTATTACAAAAAGGATATTGATTTTGCCATATAAAAATATAGTAGGATTATTCTGTTTATTAGTCTTTATATTTTTAAGAACCCATGTACCCATAAATATTCAGTCTTATGATGTCATCACTGAACACTTTAGTTATTTACTTAAATTTTGGTACCTTATGGGTTCCATATAGGGGTGTGTGTTGCCCTTCCAAGTTTCAGCCTCAGGAATACTTCTTAGCAAACCAGCAGTGACCACTAATCCTTTGACTTTACCCCCAGAGTGCCAGGATATTTTCCCTTGCCCTGTCACATCAACTTCCTGTATCACATAACTACCAATTAAAACCACCACTTAGACCAGATGTGGTGTTATTCTGAATTTGCCCTGTCTAGGGTTTACATCCCTTTCCACTTGTGTATTTATCCCAAGAGTTGCATTCCTGTGGGATAGCCCTGGTGGTAGTTTCCCTTCTTTGTCCCCAAGTGGGAAATGGGACTTGTGACTGTTTCACCCTAGGAGGTGGATTGTGATGTGTCTGGTTATGCAATATGTGCTATTGGGTCAAAGGGGGTTGTGGTCTGGTTACCCTGACTGGGATGGATTATCTGCAGGCAGTGTTTGATGTGTGGGGTGGGGGAAGCAGAGTCTTTGCAGGCAGGAGGGTGTCAATCACCCCTGAGGTCCTGGGGTAACACCCCACTCCCCCAGTTATCCCTGGCTCTGGGGATGGGAAGACATGATTTTGGGATCAGCCTGACAGTTACATGTGTATTATAATCATTCAAATTAGTGCCTGGATTATCTCTTATCAAGTGGGTTTCACAGTTCACCCCATTCCAGAGGCGGCTATGTCTTTATACGAATGTGTTCTTCGCAAAGGTAAGACATGCCCTGTTGTTTTGTCACATGATCTGTCCCTTGATGTAGACTGGGGAAGAACCAAGGGCTGTTGTTCTGGAACTCAGGATACAAGGAAGGGAGGAGCTGCTATAGGGACAGTTTATGGAATCATGGGTTTGTTTGGGTTTAGGGACAGGGAATGTGTTTGTGGGAATAATATCCCAGCGACACCTGCCATATTTATGTCACAGAGGGAAGGATCTTCCATGAATGAATATGGTCAGACCAGTCACCTCTATGTAACTGTCAACGTCAGTTGTAGGTTGGAGATTGAAGTGCCAGCTATAAGACTGGTAGCCATTTTGGGAGTTCTTGCGTAGTGGAATAACTACTTCTGATCAGAAGATGAATCTGTACAAAAGATGTTCATTTTTATGTGAGGTAACATTTTAATTAATGAAATGCATTCCATTTCCCCACAACACTTGCACACATTCAACAATATTATGTTTTCAAATGGTGCTGACAATTTCCTGCATGAAGCCGCACAACTGATATCCCTAGTGCATAGCAAATAGATTATCATCTGCATGCCATTAAATACACTGTAGATGGCTCCATATACATATGAATTATTAAATCCGGCATCTCGTTGGGTGGTTATCGCAGTTGGGATCACAACAGATGAGCTTGGATTATACATATCGCTCTAAAGAAATGTATAGATCTAGCAGCCACCGTAGAACTTTGGCAGAGGTTGGCTTTGTGTCTGATGTGTGTATCAGTGGACATGTGGATGGTAGAACCCAGGTCAGACTATCCTTGTCTAATCCAGTGGACCTTAGCAACTATCTCAGTGACCACTGCTACATGGCTTTAGTTAGGTACATCCATGAAGCTGTGCCTGATTACCTGTTGGGCAGTGACCTGTTTATGTTTGACAAGAAAACTTAATGGATTCCTGCATACATCCAGTGGGTGAGTTTGGTCATAAATCTTGTAACCTTATCATGTCTCAAATTGGATCTTGGATATATGGAAGCTTTTTAAAAAGAGGCCTGTCTGTTTAAGGAGGCCTGAACGATAGCTATCTTCCAGGTCTTAGAACATGTGACCATTGATCACTAAACCTCATTGCAATTCTGTGTGCGTGGTGCGTGCGTGCGGGTGTGTGACAAATTGATTGATAAATTTCAAAATAGGAACGTATAAACAAACTTGCTTATAAATAATAAAATTATATAATTTCATAACAATATATATACATATTATGGGTTCATATCTTGTTAGCAGTAGACTATTGCAACAGCTTTTAAAATGATATTATATGCAACAATATTTGGCATAAATAAATAGTTATTCAGTCTCTCTCTCTCCATTGATCTAACTGCAGCGAAAATGTTGCACACTTGTAACAGAATCGCCACCAATTATTTTATTACTGTGTTGATGCGTTTCATTTTTGAATTGACCCCCAAATAACACCTACAAAGGAATGACCATTTATCAAGTTGGTCCCACAGTTTGTGACAGACACTTTCGTCATAATGCACAAGCAGGAACTCTACATAACCTTGTTTTAATTTAGTCCTTGATGTTTTCAGCCATCAATAGCAGCAGCTGCAGTATCTAGCATATCTGACAGAGTTTACCAGAGCACTCAGATTTATCTTTTATTGATGACTCTGCTAAGTTATTGGTCAGATAATCTGTGTAATGCACCTGTCTGAGTTGGTCCACATGTTGGGTCATGGAGGTAGACTCCGGGTCTGCCATGCCTAGAAGTGCTATTCTTAATCAGAGGCTTTCTGTTCCCTATGTATTTTAATATGTACTATTTGTAAATAGAAGAATAAGTATGTTGGAGGTGTATACCACCCACCAAAGTGTGTTTAACTCTACTGCGCAACCTTGCCAAAAGCGCCAACCCCCTCGTATGTGCAGGCCATCCAAAACCTCCCGCAGAACTTTCTTCTCCTAGGCCTTTCGTTTACCGCGATCAGATCCTTCTTTTACACTAACTAGCCAGATAAAATTGCTGACCTAGATTCTATAAAGGTCAACAATCATGCACTTTCGCCATCGTGCAAACCAGTTTGCGTTTGTGAATTAAGAGAGTTTATTTGGAAGGAAGTTGAGTTGCATTTGTGTAAATGAACAACAACACGCGGCATTTGGCGGATTTGATTGAGATCGTTTTCTGTCAATTTCGAGTCAGAAATGTACATGTATACAGCATCAGTAGTGTTGGCTTCAATCACAGAGTTCTATTATCGTCCAACTATGATGTCAGTGCGACTTTTAGACAGGGAAATATATCCAGCAGTTGACCTGTTGATGGCGTCTTCATTTCGTAGTATATCTGCAGCCATGTTGTTGATCAAGGCACCGGCCACACCTTCTTTAATGTGTTTATTTTTGCTGTATTTTGATACCGTGATTGCATTGATAATGCTAAGGGGACATATATATATATATATTTAAAGCGGGGTTCCACTATACATATATTGCAGATTTAAAACTATGTAAAATAAAAACATGTTTTTATTATGTACACTGTGCTGTAACATACATATCTTCTTCCGAAAGCAGGATATTTGGAACCTGGCCATATTATCAGAGCCCAGAATAAAAGGGCTGTATCAACACAGACTTACAAGTGATATCATGACTCAGTGGCTGGTTATTGGCTGGGTTCATGATATTAGCATGATTTTGTTTGGGCACAAGTTAGTGTTGTTCCGATTAAGTAACTTTGTAGATTATAGGTTGATTCGTGCTGCTGATTAATTAATATTGTGTCACCGATGATCGGATATGCAATTGATCATCAATCATTTTTCCAAACTGGTGATCATGTACTAAAGTCAAACCCATTCCCAACACGTGCTCGCACGAATGAATGAATGACTGAAACTTTATGTCAACAACAACAGACATAATAAAGTTGCTAATTATTAATCAGTCACATATTATAGTGTAGTAGCATACTGCCAGTTTGCCAAATCGTGCAGGATCTGACCAGTCTATTCCAGTGAAGTCGGTTAATCAGCCAAGCACGTCTGCTAGCAGTCTGCCAGGCTAGGGCCTACTCAGTCCTGGCAGGTAGGCTCCAGGGCTCATCTCACCTGGTGCATAAACCTGGTCAACTTGATGCAAACTGACAAGTATGCTCCTTCCTAGCACAAGCTCCCCCAAATGGTAAGCCCCCACACTGCCCGAGCCAGGCACATAGTGTCACGGATGGTGCAACTTGGATGACGATAGT
The DNA here is from genome assembly GCA_963995525.1 of Escarpia spicata. NCBI lineage: Eukaryota > Metazoa > Annelida > Polychaeta > Sabellida > Siboglinidae > Escarpia > Escarpia spicata. The sequence goes on along the minus strand of OZ023205.1, from coordinate 63,824,020 downwards.
CAACTGGAGAGAAATGTTCTCCAGCAGGGTTCTGATGCATCCTGCGAAAATTCCTGGTCTGACAAACTACTAAAATCTCTTCGAACATCCTAAAACATACTGGACAACAATGTGTGCGTGCAGGCGGGTGGGTGTGTGTGCATATCTGCATGTGGGCTTTCATATGGGCATGTGTGTTTGTGCATTTGTGTGTATGCACTTGATGTGGGTGAGGTATATACATTTCGGGATTATTCAGTTACAGTATTAAAAACAATTAATATTGTCAATAAGACAACAACATAGATATATATTAACGCACCAACTTTGGAACATTGAAAGTGTGATTCCTCCCACGTGACGAGGATCTTTTTGCGTTCAATTGTTGCTTGCTTTGAGCTTTGAATTCTGCTGTATCAAATGGTGTTGTGTTTCAGAAAACACAACAATAGTTCAAGAGTTAATTTCTTAACTGTTGTTGACATGTTGTTATTTACCAGAGGGCCTTTCTTCTATCAGAGATAATTGAATGGTAATAAATTCTCCAGAAGGCGCCACCATAACCACATGGTTAGTAAGCTGTTTCTCTGGGAATATTTTTGCTGGAATTCATTCGTGGGAGTAGCCATTACTTGAAGGCATTTCTCATGTGAACCATTCCAGCAGTGTGGTTGATACCTGAGAAGGTGTCCTTCTCTGGTGTCATTTGCTGCATTGAGCAAATGTTTGTGTTGAGCCAGAAATGACACACCCGATATAAACACCAACCCAGGAAGTTTGCTGTGCAATATATAGAAGGTCTATTGCCATTTAACACACACTGTTAAGACTGACCATCTCTTATCTGTCAGTTCCAGGCGACATGTGATAGGATATGTTTGCTTACAGTCTCATTTACTAGGGACAATAATCCCTTTGACACACTGCCTGTGGGTCTTCCCACTTCCCACATGGAGGAATAGACCAGGCTTTCTTTGGGAAGTGATATTATGGTGTGCCCAAAGAGTTGTTTCTTGGGAATGCCCCCAGTAGCTATCAAAACAACGCTACTGATGTACCATTGGAATATACAGTCAAGGAAACCATGGTTTTTCCCATCCTGCTGCTGTTTTGCAGCTTGTTGGGCAATATGTCCACTCCACAGGGTGTGAACTGTTCTCTCAGCTGTGTCAACGTGCACCTGGCTGTAGACAGGTGGAGATAATGTAAACGAATAGTTTGTGTGCTGTAGTTGAAGCATGGATGAATGCTTTCTAGATCAGTTGAGGTGGCATTCGAATGAACAGTTCTGCAAGGGTTTGAAGTAAAAAGTACGTTTAGCAGCTTAATTGAATGGATAGCATTGTGTTTATGCAGGAAATATGAATGGTAATTATTCAACAACTTGTGTATCTAGATAATCAAGAGCATGCACATATATATTATGCATGTGTGCATGTGCGTGCACGCACTCCTTTGAATTTTAGGCCCCAAACTTTCAGGGGTCCACCTTCAACTCCACAAAGGATCCATAATGCTTAATTTTTTTCTGGAATTGACCCCGCAATTTCTCTTTCTGTGAAAAATCAAATTACGAATACCATCCCAAATGGATCAGTGGACACCTATGTAGCTTGCAGCAGTTGTAGAAACCACGCCTAACAGTGCATACAACTGTTCAGAATAATAAAATCTTCTGCAGACGTCTGTTATGAATACTTTGCAAACTGTTTGTTGCATATGTGTATGTAGCGGCCCCTGGCACAGAATGTTGAAATAAGATCTTGGTTTGGTTTTATGACATAATCATGAATACTGTCACCAGGTTATCACTTCTGGGAGATGGGTATGCTTGCTAGGAGATATAACTGGATAACAAATGTCTGTGTTAGAATGATGGGATAGGTTCCTAGTGATGACAGGAGTGGGTATAACGGCTGTAGAACTTGATTATTTTCATAGAAATGTAAATTGGTTTTGGGCATCCTGAAGAGGATGCACTAATGGAAGGAGACATGGGGTAGGGAACTGCTTGGGGTGGTCTGTGACACCCTTCCGTTGAGTTATGACATTCTATGCTACATCAATACTACACAGATGTGTGATATAATCTAGTCCATGTGTCTGGTCGTGGGGTTGTGTGATGGATATCATTGCTCATAACTCTAGGTCGTTGCACCCCAAACGAACCAGAACAGAGTGGCTTACCTTGCACTGGTGGTTTTTCTGTGGAGGCTTAAAAAATGGCCTAATTGTTTGCAGAGATATGGTTGCACTTTTGGAATGGTACACTTGTTATCAAATGTATCACTGACATGAGCAGTGATACAATGATTACCAAAATTATGGGTTATCCTAAAAAACAGTAAGTCAGTAAAAAATGGAACAAACAAGGTCAGAACAAGTCAGATGATGTAATCATACTGGTTGTCTAATTTACCCAATACATTGATGGCTTGTTAAATAATGTATTAGTTGCATTCTAATGATGCGTATAGATCCAGTTTATGAGAACAACAGTATTGACATTGACCAGTTCAATTTCAGTGCTGGTTCATGGGACATGGTTCCTTATGGACAGTCTGTAAACATAGTCTACCTGTCACAAGACCACTTATCATTTACAACACCCTCATTTGATCTTTTAAATAGTTTCATAAATCAGTATGAAAGTACATGTTTTTACTTAATTAAAATAATATTGTCTATAGCCACTCAGCTGTTGTCATTTAACAATTCATCAATGTATTTATTCTAAGATTTAATACATCACGTCTAAGTAAATCTATGAATATTGTGTGATTATTCCACATGCATTGTTGTGTAATCTAGTTCACTCCTAATTCCAAATATCATACAGATACAGTTGTCATTGTTGTGGTGTAACCTAGTTCACTCCTAATTCCAAATATCATACAGATACAGTTGTCATTGTTGTGGTGTAACCTAGTTCACTCCTAATTCCAAATATCATACAGATACAGTTGTCATTGTTGTGGTGTAACCTAGTTCACTCCTAATTCCAAATATCATACAGATACTGTTGTCATTGTTGTGGTGTAACCTAGTTCACTCCTAATTCCAAATATCATACAGATACTGTTGTCATTGTTGTGGTGTAACCTAGTTCATTCCTAATTCCAAATATCATACAGATACAGTTGTCATTGTTGTGGTGTAACCTAGTTCACTCCTAATTCCAAATATCATACAGATACTGTTGTCATTGTTGTGGTGTAACCTAGTTCACTCCTAATTCCAAATATCATACAGATACTGTTGTCATTGTTGTGGTGTAACCTAGTTCATTCCTAATTCCAAATATCATACAGATACAGTTGTCATTGTTGTGGTGTAACCTAGTTCACTCCTAATTCCAAATATCATACAGATACAGTTGTCATTGTTGTGGTGTAACCTAGTTCATTCCTAATTCCAAATATCGTACAGATACTGTTGTCATTGTTGTGGTGTAACCTAGTTCACTCCTAATTCCAAATATCATACAGATACAGTTGTCATTGTTGTGGTGTAACCTAGTTCTCTCCTAATTCCAAATATCATACAGACACTGTTGTCATTGTTGTGGTGTAACCTAGTTCACTCCTAATTCCAAATATCATACAGATACTGTTGTCATTGTTGTGGTGTAACCTAGTTCACTCCTAATTCCAAATATCATACAGATACTGTTGTCATTGTTGTGGTGTAACCTAGTTCACTCCTAATTCCAAACATCATACAGATACTGTTGTCATTGTTGTGGTGTAACCTAGTTCACTCCTAATTCCAAATATCATACAGATACTGTTGTCATTGTTGTGGTGTAACCTAGTTCACTCCTAATTCCAAATATCATACAGATACTGTTGTCATTGTTGTGGTGTAACCTAGTTCACTCCTAATTCCAAATATCATACAGATACTGTTGTCATTGGATAGTAAAAACGGACAACATTTCTACATTGTGATTTATGATTGTAATGATAGTACATAAGTGACCAACCAGGTATTCGTCTATGCCGATAGTACTGCCATTTTGAATGACATACGCCGTTTTCACAGTACAATCCCGACAAAAGTGTAACACAAATTACATGAACAATAACAAAATGATTGTACCCTGTTAATTATATTAAACATTGATCTTTTGCAGTTGCGTTAGCGACCGGCCAACGACCTCAACCCCGTCAGAAAGCGACACGTCCAACCAAACTAAAGCTGCCTTCAACAAGCGCAGTAGCCACTGGCAATGCCAGGATGGCTGGTCCACAGAGATGTATGGTGTCTGTCGGAGGGATGGACCTGGAATTGGGGCCTGGCAACCAACACAAGGTACAGCAGCCACATCCTCCACGTTCTGGGGGTCCAGATGTGTTACATTTCAGTTTTATATAAAAAACACTAAATATCAAATACGCTTGGTAAAAGGTGCAAATTCGAATTTATACAAATATGTTGTTTGATTAAGATGCCATGGTTCATATGAAATACACTACAGCAAATCTGTGGAAATAATTTCACGAAATTGTGAGGAAGTTATATTAGGTTGGTACGCATTTGCCAGTATTCAGATACTAAAATGTGTGCATTGAAGCAGGTCAGATACACAAAATACAAGTTGCTGGATTTGGCATGTAACTGAAGAAATTCACTAAGCAAATTAAATGTGGGCTTCTGAATAGATACAGGTAAGCACAATCTGCGTATTTACATGATTACAAATATGTATTTGAGCACACATGACTGAGTTTTGTTTACGGTGGTGAACATAATTTTATGTTTGATTTCCTTAACAATTTATATGTAATTTGGACGTTCATGTTTTGCATGGATGATATCCTGATCTATTTAGATAAAAAACCCAATCAATACCAGATCAACATCACCATCGAGAAATTACCAATTGTTGCTGTGTCCAGTAAAGTTGTATCATTACATGGTCAGCAGACTGAAGTAGTTTTATATGAGTCATAACGTGCAAGAAAGCGCATCCAAATCCTGAGCTATTTTGAGAAATCTATCATGTCAAAACACCAGGATGTAGGCCTATCTATCTATAGGGCCTGTAAATGTATTATGATACATGTCGAGATTCCACGCGAATGGAGCCGACTGGCGACATGCACAATTATTGCCCACAGCTTTTAGTGCGGAAGCCAGGAAACAGTTGATGACGTTTAGTTTATCGGTTTATTGTAGCTTTGTTAATTGTGTTATCGCGTTCTTACTTCAGTTTTATATGAACTGTTTTATATGTACAGGGAAATTAAAATTGTAGAGAAAGCCAGGCAGCAATCAATGGCAGTCATATACTGAAATTAGTTTTTGATCCCCAATTTTTTTGTCTAAATGATTTACCCCCGTAGATAATAATATTTAGTTAATGTAACAAGAACCAGTACATATTAAAATATGAAATATAACATATGGATTACAAAACATGATTAACACTAATGTAAGAAATTGGAGTTAAATCGAGACACAACGGATTATCGCTTGTCATAAAAACCACAAATGTTAAAATATTAAATATTATTTTGCATAGATGTATCTTAGGGTACTGCCACTATACTCATGAAATCTGCATTTGATTTAATCATTCTAAGGGCATCTCAGGGCCCCCCAAAATGCAAAATTGTCCTGCTACTTCCGTACTGCTGTCTCCTGCATCTCTATTTATAACTGGATAGTTTTACTTTGCCCTGATCACTGAGATGGCTGAGTGGAGTGGCCAGGCTGTAAACCTGTGTATTGGGCTAGCCTTGTCTCACTCCCTACCACACTGGCAGAACTTGAGAAATTTTAAAACAGCAATATACATAATTATCAGTGCAATATAAAGATATGATTTAGGATTAAAATAAAACAACTTAGATATAAAATAATATATAAAATTACTTATATTTAGCCACAATTATAAGGAATATTATTAAGATGTTTTACTATACATGTTGCAGCTATTACTTCATTCCAATTCAATCAATATTATGTCATTAATTGCTACTGTTTTTAAGCCAAAATGCATGCTATATATATGTACCTTGTGAACAAATAAAGTGTTATCATAGATCATCTCTTCTTTCCATTCTGGGGGAGGGTGGTAGGGTCAAAATGAGAACAAAAAATGTGTGCACATGTTTGTGCTACATGCGAGATTGCAGCTCACCACCTCTCCTGCAGGGTTTCTGCAACCACTAGAAATCAGCCTAAATAGCAGAATATCGGAATACAATTTTACAGTATTTTTAATACCACATTAACTATTATATACAATCTTCACGAAACGGTCTACTCGAATATTTTATTTCCAAGTGAATCTTCACTGGCATGCATATAATGTCCACTAAACATGTCAATATTTTACTTCCATCATAACCCTTAATGATCTGTAACTATGATTCACCAAAAACCATTTCATTAATAATTACAAACTTACAATATAGTTCAAAGGATTTCAGGACCTCTTGGCCCATTTTTTGCATAGAAACATCCTACGATATTTATATCAATGGAAACCTCAATATTTTGCGGTTCCAGTGATAGTCATTTGGTGGCGCTACTGTTAACATTAATTTGAACTAGTAAGGGGATAAGCCGCTGCTGCGCTACTCCTGCTGCAGAGGACTATCGCATTCAAGCGTCATAAATCGGTAGCCCGCTGCAGCGGTCTCTCACACTGAAATGGTTAACGGCAAAGTTTTTCCCACTGCTTCAACTTGTGACCATCTGTCGGAAACTGGAAAAAATAACACTATTTGGAAAAACTGATGATTACAACCCAAAACAGAACGTATCCCCATTATTTAAGCTCGTGTAAAGGGAGTCGATGTCGCCAGATGACTCCAGATCAAAAACGAAACACGAGACTTACAGAGTGATAATTTGATGTGGGGTGCTGCCCTCTTGTGGATAGTTGCACAACAAATATGTAGAAACACTGAACTGGTAGATATATCCAAAGTGTGGGTTTCAATTTAATAGCTGTGTTTCGGTTTCGACTGGAATGGTTTACTTTATAAAATATGTGTAAATCAACTGTGACTTGCCAGGATTGAGTGATAACTGGTTAAAATATATTGATGCCCCACAATGGTTTTCAATCAGTCTTCTCTAACAATATTATGTTGTTCACATGGTACCTTTAATATAATTAATACTACACTGTTAATACTAATACTAACTACATTACATTTATAACATGATTTTACAAATTACAATAACAATTATCACACTGTGTTTCTTTGACATATTATGCAAATACTGAAATGGAAATGTGAGAATCTTTCTAAGTCTTGACTCCCATCTTTTCACTACAGACGCCTGAGCAGTGGGAAGGAAGGAAACCTCGATACCCGCGCCACACAGGGACTGGGAAGAGACAGCCGCCTTCCATCCATGTAAGTCTTCTTCCCTCAACCCTTTATGGGTGGGGGGGGGGGCATATCACCTCTGCATCTTCGTTCTCTTTTTTAGATGCCTTAAACTGGCTTTTTTGCTGATTACAAGGTAAAGGTAAGCTCTTATACTGCACAGTATCCAGACTTTAAGACCGCTGATAGCACTTTACACTTTACTCCCTGGCAGACCTGTTCAATCAAACACTACCTTGATTTCTCTGGGAAGTATTAAGCCACACTGCAATTACTAGGCAGACAGTACAGTCACATATACATCTACCGCTGTCTAAAACAGGTACTCATTTATACAGCTGGACAAACTAAGGCAGTGTGGAGGGAACAAAATTTCCCAAGCTTTGAAGCAACATTAAGAGGATGTGAATCACCTTCTACCACCCTCTTCTCTATTCCATGCAAATTGGCGACACTGAAATTGCTGTTGGCAACAATAATTCTTCTATATGTAGAAGACGTGATTTTGTTAATTGCGTTGGAAAGAAAAGCTCTTTGAAAAATGTTAACAAATGCATTGACAATGTGTTTACATTTCCATATCTTGTACATATGGGGGGGGCGGAGGTGGGACGGATAGGTCAGTAGCAGATTTGTTATTGATTAAAAAAGCATAAGGGAGATAATTGAAGATCAGTAAGCTGTACACAGCAGTGGATTAATAGTTACTGTGTGATGCCCACTCACTCTTGCACTCTGATGATAGCTGTGAGCAGAAAATAGCCTCAAATTGTTGGGTAACAAGGATATGCTGTTAAGATAACTGACTTAGGGGAGATAAATGACTGAGGGATAGCTTCAACTGTCGGTTCCTATTAGGGCAGATCTCAAACCACATAGAACACAAGACACGCGCAAATGTCAGTTAAAGGTCTTAATTCTTAATGTGTTCATTTCCAGTTTAGTTTGCAAAACAGTCAAATCGATTTTCTGTCCTCTACAACATGCTAGGCACTGGTACAAACCTGTTACCGTATTGCTATTTGGTTTTGATAAAATTATTGGACAAACAGTAACATATTTGTTTCTGGATCTGATAAAAAAATTCAAAAACATCTAAAGCAGTTTGACCGTTTATAATAATATTATGCTATGACAAAACACTTTTCAGGTTTTGTAAGTTACACAGTTTTTTGAACAAACTCAATTATTTTGATGATCTTAATTAAAGTTCACTAGATTACTAAATGGACTGCACGTGTATTACTTTTTATTCAAGCACCTCACACAGCACATCTTGACATAAAACATGATTGTAACATACTCAGTTGTTTTAATAACTGCAACTTTTTGGTTGAAGGCTGATTTACAATGCTTAAGAAGTGTGATTGCAACTTGCTTTACCAACAAAAACAAAAACTGTTTTAATGTACTATTGTTAACCTATGGTTGGATTCATATACAATGGTCAGCTACTGTTATACGTCATCATGATAGCTCAATAAGCAATAGATGTTTATAATGTCATTATTAGCATTGTGATATGATGAACAAGTTGGTGTATATTATTTCTAATGGTATGCCACTGTTTTGTTATCCTTCTCTGTTTTTAGTTCATAACGATACAGAAAGAGTTCAGTTGGTGCCATTAATTATTTCACAGCCCACAATTCCTTGTGGTGTTTGGTCATTTTCCAAATCCAATAATTTTTTTGTTTCTAGTCTGTTTCACGGGAGCATTTCCCACATTCCGAACTGTTTCATACCAGATGTTTGAGGGGCCGTCTTACGTTGTCTTAACTGACAGCATTCTTAATTTTTAATGGTGTTTGCTGATAGGACGCAATAAATTTTATTTTTATATTTTTTATATTTCACATATGATATAATCTCTCTGATATTATTTTAGCATGGTCATTTTATGGGCATTTTTTGCATTTCTGGAGTGCTACGATAATTTAGTATATTGTTTGTTGACTACATCAGACCTGCCTACCATTCCGGATTGTCCGGAATCATTCCGGAAAGTCACCTCAAATTACGGTATTATGGCGAGGGATGAAAATATTACGGACTGTCACCATGTTCGCCAATCACTCAAATTTAGCTTCCACTATATTCAACAGGTGGCAGCATGTTGTGACATGGTTTTTCATTCGCTGAGTCTGGTCGTAATCTAACCAATAGGAAACAGCGTTATGACATATTCGCATTTCCGCAATCAAACAAAATGAAGTCACCCGGCACAAAATGATGGCTGACAGCCACCGCCAACCAAAAAGAAACGTGTAATGCTAAAATCTAGTGAGTGTTGTACTTGTAGTGTTAGAGGCCAACTGACTGTACTGAGACTAAGTTAGTGTATTTATTGAGGAGTTTAGTCTATTATTTACAGTCACTAGGCGATGTCAATGACAGCGTAATGTAATGGTTTTGCTGTTGCTACCCCCCCCCCCCCCCCCCGTCTATCATTTACAGGCTATAATACAGGGATAGGCATATATACTAGAGTTGAGTAGTTTAGTCGATGACAGCATAACGTAATGGTTTTGCTGTCACTACACATGGATGTACTCAAATCAACTGTAAAACCATTTTTGTCAATACGCCAACTGCAGACTGCCGCAGGATGGCACCGTGTCCCCGGCCGTGTGTATTGCATAATTTTGCTTCAAAAACTTGCAATTTATAGTTAAAATAAATGTTAGATAAATACAACAATTCTGAAATTTCATTAATATTCCGTTTATCAGCAACCACCATAGATTTACCGGAGAGCCAGTTACAAGTTTTGAATATTGTCAGGATCGGCAAACGTTCGATGACTTGGAAGACTGCCGAATCCACGTCGCTTAGGCGTAATAACGGTTAAAAATATATAATACTATTTCCAAAGTACTTAAAATATGATCCATGAGTGAAAGCAAGTTGTACGTCGGCCAAACTGACCGATTTACGATTTTGCGAAATAAAGCCTCGATCAACGACGGCTGCACTCAGCGGAAGACCCTGTTAACGCAGGCACTAAACTCAGTTGAACACTGACGTATAACACACTGGCGGCTGAACCACAAGGTGCTGACACACTAACAAAATTGCAACGCGCACGATTGCTAGCGAACTTCATTTACGTTTGAATTTTCTCAAATAAAAATTTGCAATGTTGCACGCGTCATTATATATTTTCACTTGTCCACTGGATAACCATGTAGAGTCATTTTAGTTGTCCGGGCCTAAAATAACTTGTCCTGGACAAACAGCTATTTCGAACGCTGATGTTATGCACTTTAACCCTCTCAAGGCCAGATTAATGCAAATATGTGCCTGTTATTGAATCCTATTAAATCAAGAGAATGTGCTGTGAGTGAATCATGTGATATACTCGGGTTGCATGAATGCAAATAAATAAATAATTTTTGATCCGATTCAAATAAAATTTTCACTACATCTGAAGAACTAATTCCTGGTGTAACTAGCCAAGTATGTGACATATATGTCAATTTATTACCCAAATATGAATTGCTAAATTTTGAAAAAAATAAAATACTTAAATAATTTTCAACAATTCATTTTTTTTAATATTTTTCATTAATAATTAGCGGTTACATGCTGCGTATGAAATGTTCATAAATTACTATGCTACAGAATGGAAAACTAATTAAATGTCTATGATCAATAAAACTGAAATAATTTCAGTTTTTCAGAGTGCATGTATTTTTTAGATTTTATACAAAATGGCGTTCTTTGTGATCATAGCCATCATCCCGTCTGAACTATTAAGTTGGTGTTATGTTTAAAATGCGTAATCATAATGCAAAACATTCCCCTTCGATGGCAGCGTTCGTTATAAACTCGATTCGAAAATCCCATCAGAGTCCGAATTACTGGAGTTCGACATAATGACAATGTCGAGAATTACACCAAAGCTAAAAACACCACCGGCTTCGTTGCGCGGCACATTAATACTTCTTTATAACAAAATAGACCGCTCAAAAGTTAGCATTTAATCGTAGAAATCGCCTGCGGACGTGTGTTTTGGAATAAATCCTGGGTGCTTCCATGTTTATGCCCGCAGCAAATGTTAAACTTTAATCTCATTGGCTGAAAATTACCATTAAAATATTCACTGCGTGGTATAAAAGAGGGACCGAAATTTTGTGTCGCTGCGTTCGACTACAAAACCGCTTGGTGGTTGGCGCTATTTAGTCACGGAAATCACCATCATTTCTCACTTTTGACGCTTCCCAGTGAAACTTCAGTATTATTATATGCTAACTGCTGAAATAAATTGCCGTTATTGGATGACACTGTTTCGCGGTACCAGTTTAAATATGCCCCTGTATTCGGGCGTATTCAGGCGTTCTGGCCGTGAGTGGGAGTCGGGTTGATTCAGGCGTTCTGACCACGAGAGGGTTAATTAAGGTGGCTGCATCGGTTATTATATGCTTCTTTTGAATTAATAATTTCTAATATAAGTTTTGAAGATAAGCTAACCATTTTTTCTCAGGGCTTGCCTCAGATACTAAACAATACTCTGGACCAAAAAGAATTTATTTTTTATGTTGTTTAGAGATATTTAAATATGTTTAAAGACAATAAAAAAATATGTCAAAAATCACCTTAAGATGGCATTTTATTTCATTATGAGAAACTCCCCAAAAGAAATTTTTTATGGTTGTAAGTACAAACATGTTATTGACATTCAGAGGGATTTTTTTGTAAACAAATGCATATTAAGTTTGATACAGCTTCATAAACATTTTGCTACAATGTTGAAAGACAGCAAAAATCTTACTGCATTTTTGGCATGACCCCTTCACCAAACATAAAACCATCCAGTGCAATTTTGGGTAAACACAAGTCGAGTTCATATGCCTAGTTATGGCTTTGTAAGTATTGTAGTTTTTTTAAAAAGTTACATTAAGTAATACTTCATGGTTGTTACAATTATAAGGGTGTTACTAGATGCTTGTTTTTTGCTTAGAAATGTGTTTTTTTACTGGCATATGGCCTATTTCAACATTACATATATTCATCATGACGTATAATTATTTTGGCAACAAAAGCCATTGAAATTGGATATATAAATCCATGGAATGCGTAAGCATGCTATGACTGACAGGGCTTTACGAAGTAAGTATGATGTTTTCAGTAAAGCTGTCACTTCTGCACAGCTGTAGATCACTGGGGATCACCGGCTGTGTGTAAACTCTCACAGATTCATTGTTGGGTAATTCTTTAAAGTTGAATAATTTCCCCCAGATAATGCAGACAGGCTGGGTCTGCTATCTCTCCGTAGGCAACCATTATCCTAGTCATTACTTCATTGCATGTGACAAAAGAAGACTGGTGTTTGAGGAGGCTCGGCATTGATTTTCTTATTTTTTCATCCACTGGCAGATAGGTGGCTTGTTTAGGGGTTGTCTCATATATGTTGCACTGGTGGAATGCGTTATATGTAGGCTACGTGGGTTTCTTGGAGTCAATGGGTTTAATTATTTATTGATTTTACTGCACGTGAAACAGCCGTGTAATGAAATCATGTTTTAGCCATTATTAAAAGGTCATAAAAACACTGGACAATTAATTTGAATCACAGAGCACTCCTCTCTTCTAAAGATGACATAGGGGAGGTCTCATTAGTTAGCAGAATCCTAAAGTATGTTAGAGTGGCGATTTGGTCAACACAGTGTCATGGGGAAACAGTGGTGCCACCCAGTGAGAAACATGTTTTTATCAATTGACAGTAATAAATATTTCTGATTGAAAAAATGGCAAGTCATTATTGGGAGGTAGTGGTGGATTGAACCAGTGCTAAAGGCGTAGTGTTTGTTTTTACTTTGCAAACTTTTGAGAACATCACCTATATCAACACGTGGGAACTTGTACAAATATACTCTTAATGTTGTATCTCGTAACACAACAGTAGCAGAATCTGGTATTTGCATTCATCTTTCATTGTCATCATCGTTGAAAACTGGTACTGAAAATTGATATTTTTTCCTCAGGAAGACAAGTTTACGTTTGACGTTGATCAAGACAGCTTCTAATCCCCTAGTCACTGTGATATAACTTGTTTATTAAATTAAATTAAAAAACATTCTGGAATATTACATTCATATAAAAGACGAGACTGTAATGACTGGAAACTATAAGTATGTAGCATATTTCTCCAGTGACGACCCAGTGGTGCTGTGTATATTGCATCACTATTCATAATACTATGTAATATTGCATTGATCGATTTAGTTATATATATATGTCATAAAACAATACACATTTTTCCTGATCATCATTTTGCAGGAGGGTAAGCCCCGTGACACACACATAACTGGCACTACAATTCCTCGGTTCATTGCACAATAATCTGAACACATTATTGTATACTACACATAATTTCCTAATTGATTCAGATTTATAATTACACCATAACTGACATGTATGCAATGAAGTACAGTCTGATTTGAACAAAGCACATTTCACACCTTCAGTACACATATTGAATTTTCGAATCAAAGCTTTACCCTGTATCACATCACACGTATTTTTTAGATTACCCCTTAAAATTTGTAAACGTTGACCTCACTAGAGGTTTGTATATTAGTGGTTATATATGTGTGTGTGTGTATATATATGTATATATATAATAGCACAATCCCATCATTAAACCTGTAATAATTGTTAAAATTGATATTTATAACAACTAATAGCCTGTCATTGTATGATATGCCAATTACAATGTAGGACATTAATTAATTCCTATCACTCGTTATACTTTTGTGAAATCTTCACTAAAATGGTTTGATCAACTGTAGCGTGAATTCCCCAAAGTTCAACTAATTGTGTTGCGTTTTTCATTCTGTAGTTGTACATTCAGTCTTATTGTGCATCTGTTGTAAACATCTTCACCTTTCAATTAATAACAACACTCAACATGCCCTAAGTGTCCCTGCAGGCTGCCACAGTGGCACAAAACGGCATGTGAACGCAGAATCCTCTCGCCTACCGACTACTTTGATATCGCAGAATCAATGAAGAAGATAACTATGACATGTGTTTTCATCACCGTTCCTGCCGACACACCGACACGTCACATGACGTTGCATTGACATGTCACTGACCTCGTCGGTCCATCTGCAGAAATGACAATTAATGTCGGCCACAGCTGTAGCAGAGCCGGCGGTGACGATACAACCACCCAGACATCGGCGGCGTCGGCGTTGCATCGTTGTCGTTGGTGGCGACGTCGGTCTTGTGCCTAATGTATTCGCCGCCGTCAGGGGATTGCCTATTTTGAGCCGGTGCAGTTGTCGATGCCACGTTTTCTGTGTTGCCGCGGCTCACGAGCAGCCGAGCAGACGGGGGAGGACGGCTTGACCACGGTATGCTTCCCTCTCTCTCCTGTTAGACCTCTCCGCGCCTCCTCCGGGGTTTATCCCACTTAGTAGTGGCTTCATCGCGGTGGGAATATCTCCAGCCCCGAGCCCGTCGGAGTCCAGGGAGGCTCCCAATAGCAGCGATCCGGTACGTCAGTTTGTTGTGTGTTGGTTCAAAGTGTGTCATAGATACAGGATATCAGGATGGGTCTGGCAGGATCAAAGGTAAATGCTGTGTGGTGGTCTTGTTGTCTTGATGTAGGTACACTGGATCTGTGCAGGTGTGACAGTATTGATCTGCCGGTTCGTAGGATCATTGCCATGATAGGACTACTGGTTATGGTATTGTGGCTGAAAATAACGATTTCCTTTTATTTTGAAGCTTTCCAATTAGTAAGAGCTTGCACACAATCGTGTAAGAAATAGATTACTTGATTTTATTTTTAAGGAGTCGGTCTTTTTAAATATTGACACACGTCGTCTTCTTCTTGGTGGCACAACTGTGCATGTGGCATTTTTACACCGGTAATCAGAACGGTCGTATAATTTATTGATGGCTTCTGATTGATTTGTCACCAAATCAGGGACAGCTGAACAGCCTGCAGGCCTGTCTCTGTGAGTGTGTGCGTGAGAACGCAGGACCTCGCATACACAGTACGTATCTATCAGTCGAAGGATCCAGTGGCAGGAATCTGGTGTAAATATTCAGATATTCATCACAAGTAACAATTTAAGTGGGGAATCGTATCAGCATCTTCATTGTGCGAGTAGTGGTGTGGTTCTTATGAATTATTGCTGTGTGTAAGGTGACACTGTGTTTATCATATCAAGACGGCTTTAAAGACTAACCTAAATAATTAATGCCTCTGCCTAGATTTCCGCATCAACACTTTAGCCTGATTTTCTTATCTCATATATTTTAATTGATGTTTAAAGCCAAAAAAAATTCTTTTAATGTAATATATAAGTTATTATTAATCAGACTACCTTGTTTAAACTTCTTTATGATAATGTAGTTCCAATTATTTTTGGTAGATCAGTTCTCTCATTTTAGCTGATCGATGTTTGTTTTAATCTTGTGATATTTTCTACAGCTGTATTTGGTCTATTTGTGCTATGTATATAATATTTACAGCATTATATCAATAATTGTTATTACATCTTGATTGTTTTATTCACTGACCGGGTAACATGACCCTGGAAGTAGCTTGCAGATTCATTTGCGCTGGAGATGCTTATTAAGATTTTTAGCGGAGCTTAGCAGGGAAGCACTGCTTGCAAAGGATCAATACGAGAGACCAGTGATGTCGGTGGCAAATGTAAATGCTTGGAGCAAGGGAGCATGTATTAGCCACGGACCACGTTCGGGATTCCCTCCCCCCACTGGTACACGTACATGTCGAAGGCCTTAGAAAGTGAGGATTGTGTGTGTGCTGTTTGAACCATTTCTGTTATGTTTTTTATAGTAAAATTAAGCTTGATTCTGCACTATGGGGTGATTACGTAAAAAATTTAATCGATTATAACTATAATAATAAAGTAACCACTTTAATTTAATTGCGCCTAAATCCTTGGAAACCAAGCTCAGAGGTGCATCAAGACAAAGGGTTTGTCAGTCTCAAAATCGTTAAACAGTATTCAAGTACCTCATTTGGATTATAATAATGTTGGCTAGATAACGAATGATGATTTTAATTATGTAATCTGCATAATATATTCATGCATAATGATTTCAGTTTTATATTTAAAGCTCTTATACAAACTTATATCTGTCTTGTGTTATTCAGCAAACTAGCCACAATTCATATTCGTTTAACAAGCAGCGTCGGCACACATAAAATATTATTACGGATAGAACGTGTGGACTGTGATTACCTAGAAAGTGAGTGTAATTGGTTATGTTTGAATGGAATCATGCCTACAATAATTATTACTGTGATATATTAGTATGTGCATCGTTTACAGCTTCATGGTTTCAAAGAGATAGGTAGGCAGGAGTTTACAGCTTCATGGTTTCAAAGAGATATAGGTAGGCAGGAGTTTACAGCTTCATGGTTTCAAAGAGATATAGGTAGGCAGGAGTTTACAGCTTCATGGTTTCAAAGAGATATAGGTAGGCAGAAGTTTACAGCTTCATGGTTTCAAAGAGATATAGGTAGGCAGGAGTTTACAGCTTCATGGTTTCAAAGAGATATAGGTAGGCAGAAGTTTACAGCTTCATGGTTTCAAAGAGATATAGGTAGGCAGGAGTTTACAGCTTCATGGTTTCAAAGAGATATAGGTAGGCAGGAGTTTACAGCTTCATGGTTTCAAAGATATATAGGTAGGCAGGAGTTTACAGCTTCATGGTTTCAAAGAGATATAGGTAGGCAGAAGTTTACAGCTTCATGGTTTCAAAGAGATATAGGTAGGCAGGAGTTTACAGCTTCATGGTTTCAAAGAGATATAGGTAGGCAGAAGTTTACAGCTTCATGGTTTCAAAGAGATATAGGTAGGCAGGAGTTTACATCTTCATGGTTTCAAAGAGATATAGGTAGGCAGAAGTTTACAGCTTCATGGTTTCAAAGAGATATAGGTAGGCAGGAGTTTACATCTTCATGGTTTCAAAGAGATATAGGTAGGCAGGAGTAGGTGCAAAAAGTCTCATCAAAAGTATTTGTACATACTATATTTCTATGCATTGTCGCTGGGACCTGAACAATGTAAATATGCACAAGAAAATTGTAATCATGACTGTAGTACCACAGATAGTGATTATGATTAGTACGGTGTCGATCACTTTGCTTATTGACCAATGTGTTCGTTTAAATACAATACTAAAAATTCAACGATTGCACAAGGTTTCTGCCGCTGAGTGATCCATCTCTGATTTGTTGTACCCATCATAACCATCAACCACGCATCCAACCAAGTTTACACCCATCAAACTATCTCTGCACCATCAAACCCACCCCTCACTGATTTATATGATTGGATTATCCTTGCCTCATAAACATGATGTCTATCATTATAGCTGGGCCATAAATCAAGACAGAATGCAAAACTACGAGGTTGTAACTAGCTTGATATGTTCTACTTGACTAGTCAAGACAGTAGCCAGTGTACACATAAATAGACCATTTAGATATATTGGATCGAGGTCTAATCTTTGCCAATGTTCCTCTCTGGCAGTGATCCATATTGAACTGGTGTAGTGGTCCCTCTTGGATAGTGATCCTCTTACACATTGGTCTATATTGAACTGGTATAGTTGTCCCTCTTGGACAGTGGTCCTCTGATACATAGGTCCATTTTACATTTTTATAATGGTCCCTCTTGGACAATGGTCGTATCATACGTTAGTCCATATTGAACTGGTGTAGATGTCCCTCTTGGACAATGGTCCTCATAATGATCCCTCTTCGACAGAGAGTGGACACCACAACCAATGTTCCTCTTGATGTTGAGCAGAGGTCTCAATTAGACAATGGTCAGATAAAGCAACTACGGTTATTTGGTTTATTTTGATCTTTGACATTGGCTATTATTGCGTTATGGTAAATTGTTCCAATGTGTGTGGGTGGTCACTCACTTTGTGTGTGTGTGGGGGGGGGGGTGTTCACTGTATTGCTATTGGGTGTGCAGCAGTTGTGTTTAGAAAGGCTGGGGTTATGTCAAAACATACCTGAACTCTTGTCTAAATCTGGATAAATCCATTTGGAGGCATTAAAATACACAGATAAATGTGAGCTGTGGTGTGTTGGTGTGGACAAAATTGATAAGTTATGTAAATGATAATAATGAAATTTAAATAGATGCAGATATACTAAATAAAAAAATTACATATAGTTAAAGATAATGCATACAAGTCACCTTATATATATATATGGTGTGTATATATATATATATATATATATATATATATATAATGATATTAAATAAGTAAAAAACAAAAATTATTAAAAAAAACGTTTGTGTGTGTTTATACATACACAAGGTAACATCAATTTTGTTTAATACTCTGAGTGATGCCAATGTTATGTGTGCAACACGGAAAAATATTGATCTTTTATTTGTTTAAGTGGCAAAGCAAGAGGTTGTCATCGTCTTGCAGGAAAGTACATTCCACACGTTTGTGGTGTTCTGTAACAGCTACAAGATTGTGGCACATACAAGTCATTGGTTGTAGCCAAACGCAACACTCGAGTAGCTCATTGTTCATGGAGTAGGCCGGTGATGTTGGTGCCAGGCCAATGTGAGCACGAAATGTCAGTAGCAGAATGGCGTAATTAACCAAGAAACAGTGGGAAATAATGTCATAAACATAGCTGTTTCATTAGCTGTATCCGTAGGTTAGCTTTGTATAAATTCTTCCAAAACCTGCATGTTCTTTCTATCCGAGAACATACAGACAGAAATGTACATTTCCTCTGGGGATGACAGAAATAATGCAAAAGCTTCCAGGAATCCTAGAAACAAGTGCCAGGCATTCATTCTCTCGCCCAGTGTCAGAGAGCCTGAAAGGCAGGCTTTGGGCAGTTGACAATGTGTCCAGCCTCTGGCCTACATACATAGTCCAGGCCCCAAGGTTCTGTCAAACAAAGGTCTTGGCACACACCAGGCTGGCATGCATACTGTGCTGAAGTCCAAAAGAAATGTGAACGTTTTACCACCAGTTTCTTTTATGAAATGATAGACTCATAGACACTCATTGGACATCAATGCAGTGTAAGATACTTGCATATGGTGCTTCAATTAATTAGATCATCCTGTGTAGAGAGCACATACAATGTACAGTCCCGTCTGGTTACTGGATAGTTTTGTTTGAAAGTCTCTCTTGGTTTTGTACATGACGTCTCAGGTAGTTTCATTTGCATTTTGGAACCACGCCATCATAGATTACTAACGTTTTGTTTTACACATTACATTTTTGAACAGGAAAGAACTATATTTGCATCAGGCTTATAGGCTATATCTTGGCCAAATATTTTTTCAAAGAACTATGTAAATATACTTGTACATGTTATTCAATGTTATCACAAATCCGAAGCCACGTGTTTGCCAAACATTGATTAAATTGGTTTTAAGCATTGACCAGTCACAGTGCAAACCTGAAAATGTCTGTTTTCTGGAAATGTTCGAAGGCGCAGATACGTGATGTCACTCGTGGAACCGCCTACGTGGTAACATGATCTACGCAGCTACTGTAAATTTTGTTTCATTATAATTATATTTAAACTGTCTTTATCATTAGTATGTATAATTGATGAAGATGTGTGTTGTGGGAAACAGTGACAATTTGGCTTTGACTGGAAATCTTCCCCAAAGACCCAATTTGTCGGCAGATAATGGAACATTTTGTGTTTAAAGGACAGGATGTATGCTACGTCTACGGCAAATTACATCACTTGTGGTGCTGATCTGCCAATGGATATAAAGTAGCGCCTCGTTATAACACGGTAGTCGGGGTCCACAAAATGAATCCGCGTTATAAACAGGGTGCGTTATAAATGGGCGCCTTATAAAAGTGGCGCGTTCCCGTATCTGCCGCCAGGGGCGCTACGACGACGACCAACACCGCTGCTGCACGAAGAACGCCATCGAAGCCAAAGTGTGCACGTCGCGCATTCTATACGCATTTTATGAAGCTTATTAAATTGCCATCCAGCGTCAATGTGTATTCTGTTTAGATGTCATACACTGTTGGGTAATACCCACTGTTGAATGTTGAACTGAATAAAATTCATGAATTGTGTACCGTTTTTAAATAAACAACAGACCAACAAGCCACTGTCAACTAAGTAAGTAAGTAAGTAAGTAAATGTTTATTTTTCCAACAAAAGATACATACAGTGTATATGGTATATCAGAATGAGTATGTCAGAAAAAAGGGGTATACTGAAGAAACTCTTGTATTTGTATACCCCTAAGAATTATTTACATACAACACGTGGAATATGGCAGATATTACATAATAGTACAATGTTAGTTATTATTGGCTATTATAATATAAATACAAAAAATAACACATTGATAGTAGTACTTATTTGACAATTAATAATATATATTTTTAGTTGCGATATGCTCACTTATTGATAACAGTGTAGTGCAAGTTAGAATTGAATATACAGTTTTTGACCAATGACCTATTTTTAGTTATATTTCTCGATCATGTTCCTTTTTAATTTACAAACAAATGCATGAAATGTTGACACCATTGTAGTACTGGAAGGTAATGAATTCCAGCGTTTTACACCATAGATTGCTAAACACTTTAGTTTAACGTTAGTTCGAACACATTGTCGGACATATTGATATTGAGCTCGGGAGGAGTGTGAGGAAGTTTGTTTAGTAAACAAACACTGCACATTGACAGGTACTAGTAAATTGTTATGCACTTTATACATAATTGACAAGATCTTAAAATCTATTAAGTCTTGGAATCTTAGTACTCTACATCTATTAAATAACGTATTGGTATGATGAAGCCTATCAACACCATATATCAGTCTAATCACCCTCTTTTGTAAGATTGTAATACAATGTACATTGGTGATATATGTAGTTCCCCAAACTTCACAACAGTAACTCATTATTGGTAAGAAGAGTGAATAATATAAAGTAAGTAAACTTTTGTTTCCTAGGATATGACTTGCTCTATACATTACTCCAACTATTCTAGATAGCCTAGTCTTCACACTGTTTATATGATATTTCCATGTAAGTTTTTCATCAATGTTTACTCCAAGGAATTTTGTCATGTTAAACTGAACGATAATATGGTACCGCTAACGTAAGATCTAAAATAATGACCTGGCACTCAGCAGTTGAATAAGCAAATGTTTTGACAAATGCTGTGTTAGAGTTGATTAAGGATTTAAAGCTATATGTACGCTCACAATTGGCTTAACTTCGTCTTTCAATCAATATCAAAATATCAATTTAGAAAGCACATTTACCATGCTGAACAATATTACGATTCACCAATTCATATGCGGTTGATGAATTAATATTTGGCGCACCAGTACAGGCAGTAGCTTTGCGTTCATCGCAGCGAAAAGCTAATATTTGTTATGCAATGTCAGCTTACTGATCTTGCCTACTAAGCTGTATTAAAACGTATTTAACCCATTCTTAATAAGCAAGGCGTATTTGTGAATTTCAATTGCACTTTACAAGCCGCCTGGTGCCGAAACCAGGCGAACTCGCGATCCGCGGAAGCCATGAGCATGACTAGCAGATTGGAAACGATTCGTTTGATGTCGGCGCAAAAAAACAATACCTCGCTCCACAATTACTGTTCCTAAAGTTAAAATTGAAAATAATTATACTCAAAGAAACTTATACCTTTGTCGCTTTGATAGCATTGGCAGTGCAGAATAAACAATTAACAACAACGTAATGACGCACCTCACACTTGATTCGTTGCAGTTGTACGTCAACGTTAAATTTATTGTCCGCCAACTAGTCGTTCAATATACACATGTCGTGGACAAAGACGGGGATAACTTCACACAAAACAATTGACAGTTATTAACGTGTCAATATAGTTTGTCATAGCGTCCATTTTCCCCCTGGCGGCCGATATTTGGGGTCCACGACCGACCGTGTTATAACCGAATCCGCGTTATAACGGGGCGCGTTATAATGAGGCGCGACTGTATCTTATGAGGTGGAAGACGGGCTTCACAATACAGTTAGATGTCAATTAATCGACAGTCCTTAAAATGACTCGAAAGAAGCGTCAAAATGCAAACAAGTACCACGACAACGCCACTGGTCCTTTCACCACATCAAACTCAACAGCAACCTCAGCTGCCGGGGACTCTCTTGACAGGTTCATGCCTTGGTCTATATACATAGCACTGCACCGACACCGGGCAATCTGACATCAGCAGAAACAGCATTAGTCTCAAATGGCATAATCGCTGCCTCCAAAATACATTTGATCATCCTATGCATCAGTCTCAGTAACAGAAGAGACACCACGCTCAACCCACCAGTCTACACACATACACATACACACACACACAAAACATTGTTCTTTTTAGACATGTGCCACATGACTGAATCAGTTAAGTATTTTAGTTTGTCCCAAGTGGTGTATTCATGGATGGTTTCGAAAACAAACATCCCTGTAGTTTGTACGGTGCCTAGTAATCAGTACCAGTTTATTTATTAACATTCTCAACAGATTCCAGGTACATTTCTAGGAATAAAATTGCCTCGATGTGCTTGCACGGATTGAGAATACAGCACCTTGCGAGAGGAGGTCTATGGTAGACTACATCACATCATAGAGTATAAATAAAATACGTTAAATGACCTAAAACATATTAAATAGAAATATTAAATAGAAAGGTAAACGAATATGATTTAAAAGTAGCATATAAAAATTACATAAAATGTCAGTTAGATAAACCTGAATAAAAATAAATATATATTTACAAGTGTATATATTAAACATTAATTAAATGAATTAGCCGTTTAAATACCTAAAATAAATAATGTGCTTAAATTAAATTAAATAAATACATATAATATGCTAATTAAAAAAATTATTAATAAATAACTGCAACCTAAATGCACTCTACACAACACTATAAAATATGTCAAAACAGAATATTCTACAGCACTCCACAAAACTCCACAACACAGTGTACCACAGTGAAATACTAAGCAACACCTTGTCACAACACAATATTTCACAACACTACACAGCAGTCAAACACTCTACTACACAACGCAGCAGAATGCTACACAACACTACTGTGGTGTCCATACAACATAACATTTTGTTCTTCATAACACCATACAGTACTCCACTTAATACTTTACACAATGCTCCATGCAGCACTACTATTTCCAACATTTGACAATACTCTACACAACACTGTACACAATGATACAACACTTGCTTGTCTACATAATACTTTACCCAACAACAACACACTTTGTACAACACTGTACACAGCACTCTACACAACACTGTGCACAGCACTCTACACAACACTACACAACACTCTACACAACACTCTATACAACACTTGCACAACATAATACACACCACCCTACACAACACGGTACACAACACTACAACACTCTGTACAGCTCTCTACACAACGATGTACACAGCACTCTACACAACACTGTACACAACACTGCACTGCACTCTACACAACACTATACACAGCACATTACACAACACTGTGCACAGCACTCGACACAACACTCTACACATCACTCTACACAACACTGCAAAAACTACTCAACAATCTACACATCTCTATGCAACACTATACAACACTCAGGCTGCAGTGTGTCCCATCTGTAGCTTCCTGGTGATGTGTTTAGAGAAGTCCACAGCCGTTACAGCAGTCAGTGCCACTTAGAACTAGAGCAGTAGAATGCCATCCTTAGGCAACAAATTAATGATTCCATCAAAGAGTCTTTGTGTAGGTGGGCCTGCCTCTCACTGTGTGGGTGTATTCCCTGATGATGAAGATGAAGCAAGAAGAGATGTTGTCTAAATGACATCTGAAACTGGGCTGTTTCTGTACTACAGACCATTCACTATGTTAATTGGTGGCAATTACAGGCAGTTAACCCTGCAGGTGACCAATGGTAAACTTCCATGGTGTACACAATTTGGAGCTATTTGTAGGGGTGCTTTTAAAAAATCACAACTTCGCAAATACGTATCACAAAAATATGATTGAGCTATCATTTTGTTGGCAAAAAGACCCTTTATTTTCATGCAGTGATGATATTTTCATAACATCAAATAATCATGAAGATATAACTGTTTAAAGTTGATAGAAAATATTTTGTTCGCCCTACTACTAGCTAATTTTCGAGTGGTTATATGTGTCAATGTCCAATTAGAGAACTGTAGCCATGTATATAAGCTAATGAGTACAGAAAACAATTATCAAATATACTCAGAAGGTTTTTTTTTATGAATTTTTTTAGGTAGACACATGTAAAATTTATACTATTCATGAACGTCAGAACGAGGGTAAAGTAGAAACCCATGTTTGCCCAGTGACAATATAATTATTGTGCGGTTGTATGTTCATGCATGCACGTGACAAATGTAGCTGTACATTTCAGCTGCGTGATAATGAAAACTAGACGCAAATATATTCAGAA
Organism: Escarpia spicata; assembly: GCA_963995525.1. Taxonomy (NCBI): domain Eukaryota; kingdom Metazoa; phylum Annelida; class Polychaeta; order Sabellida; family Siboglinidae; genus Escarpia; species Escarpia spicata. The sequence goes on along the minus strand of OZ023205.1, from coordinate 63,799,203 downwards.
CTTTTCATTTTATTGTATTATTCGTAGAACGTTCAAATACAACCAATACGGCAATAGGCCTCGTAGGCCTACCGTTGCGCGCCGTGGTGCACCTGTCCGATAACATGACGTATCTATTATCAATGTCCTTAGATATCAATAAAGTAAGTAATACCTACAGTTCCTAATTACACACATATATAAGTCATCAGGTTATAGGACATGTTGTATTTGAATTCTGAATGCATCGTATTCTTCGCTGGCGGACCGAGTAGGCCGGCCGAATAGGCCCATGTCTGGGTGCAAGACAGCGATGTCCGGCTCGCCAGCAACTTGCATAATATCCACTTCAAAACAGCCCCCAAAGTCTGTGTAACTGTCTGAACTAGTATAATAACTTGATCCACAAATACTGTCATGTATTTTGCTGATATATTGCTGCGGACATTTGAAATAATTCAACTTATATAATCGAAGAGAGACAAAAAACATGACGGACTTTCGTCGTGATGGAATGAAACCAGCGTCAACAAGAAGACGTTTTAGAGCCATGTGCTGATTGGTTGACCATTGACGTAAATTTATTTGGATAGACCAATCGTTGGGCTTTCCATTGGTACCTCCATTTCCCTGTTTAGACCATTTGAATGGGAATGTAAAATCCTGACGCAGAGCGTAGTAAAATTGGCCATATTTGGGCATCTACTACTACAACATTTTCAAGCTTGGTTGTGATTTGCTATTACTGAATCATGACGCGATACAACTTATTGATAAAAATACCACAGGAAGAAGAATAATTCAGCTTTCCAATGATACCTCGCGTTCCCCTGTCAGTTGCTAGTGAGGGAAACCATTTTTTTTTTAAAAGAGTGATACTGAATTGGGCCGAAAATCGGCCGGGAGCAGTTTTGCACTGATCGCACGGGCCGAATTCGGCCCAGTGGTCACCTGTAGGGTTAACAAATGGTAATCATTACTACGTGAAAGGTATATTGTTTTATTGTAGTACTAGGGGAAACTGCTCACTTATTCACCTGGTAACTGATGCAGTGTCAAAATAATGTTGAGTATGCATAAATTCAGAATATATATTTTTCTGGACGTAATGGCAGCAGGGTTGGGTTCAGTTGCGCTACCAATGTTGCTCCCCTTGGGGCACATCAGTGTCCTAAGGGTAACGTCCATGTGATGTGTTTAGGCCAACTTGTTCGTCCTTCTGGTTGTCTGTTGCTCCATATCAGCAGCCCATTCTCTCCATTTTTGATCTTCGAAATTTTTTTACAGATCCCTCTTCACATCTCAGCTGTGGTCTTCCTATTTTCCTGCAGCCTTGGTGTTTTTTCCACCTCTGCCTTTGTTGGTAGTTTGCCTGCGTCCATTCTTACCAAGTGGCCTGCCCACATCATCCGGTTTCTCACCCATCTTTCCAATCATCTTCCCTCAACCTATATTATTCCCTTTCATGTAAAGTCAGTTTCTTTAGCTGTGCTGAATGACTTCTAACCAACTGAATGTACTGGTCCAAAGGGCGATGTCCACTTTAGATTTCTGCGTGATGTTCATCATGTAATTCACTCCTCGTGTGCTTTAGTTCCGGGCCTCCCCAGGGCCAAGTATGTCTGATCTGGCTGTAGATACTACCAGGTAGTCGGGTGCTGTCCTTTGTCCATTAACTGTTTTCATTCTCTTAATAGCAGATTTCATTTACAGACTGAACGTGTGTTTTTTATTCAGTGCACAAATTATGTAACATAACAGAGAAACATCTGGTTATGGCACTTTGCTCTACTTCATAAATAAGACTGAAACTGATATTAGTAGCACACATTGTGTTTGTTTTCATGTAATAACTTTTTTATACAATGTAAATAGTTTTCGGATATTTTGTTTTGTTGAACACTTTAAAATATTTTATATGACCAATATTTAGTCAATATTTGTATAAATATTCCATTTAGTGAGGACACAAATTATCACTGTTACAGTATTTTAATATATGTAAACGTGTTCATATAGTGGCGCCCTCTGGATGAGAGGGGTTTGTACTATTATAATTGTATGATATAACAATTACAGTCTATGTAGTTTTTAGTGAAGTAATAAATTATGCTGAAAACATTGTGTTTCATATATTATACCAAAAATAATATGTGTAAGGAAATGGTCAAGGAGGGAGGATGAGGGAGGGAAGGGAAATGATGGGAGGGAAAGGAAACGATGGGAGGGAAGGAAAAGGGATGAGAGACGGATACACAAATGCTTGTAGTGGATATCGACCTAACGGGGATTTAGCGATATAATTTTGGCTACTACATCTGATGCCTGTGGCTTAACCTTTTCACAGTTATCTAGCAACGCTCGCCTCCGTGATCAATGCAGGGGGTTGTGTTGATCACATCCGAACAGGAACCTTTGTTGCTGAATTCCTGCCGTAATTAGCAGTATTATGGGATGGCACCACGAGAGGAATGAATTACTTAGGATCTGGCGCATCGTAGAACGCTTCAGCGGACATCTTCGTTGGCAGCTTGTGGGCAGAATCGCCGAGTAGTTTATATGCCCGCCGACTCATCTGGTGTCTCGCTGAAATGCTTTCCTCGCACTCTTTTAAATGGGACAACTGTGTCTCTTATCTTTGCCATGCACCGTTTTTGCCGGTGCTAATTCTTATGCAGGACAGCGCCGGGCAGAGGAAGTTATTGATCTGTGGTCGTGCTGGTTGCTGTGATCTCTGTAGACGGTTCAACACACGGCCACATCCAGCTGCCCTGAGAATCACAACCAGAACTTGAGCCTTCAAGCAGAATCATATTTCCAGAGCATATTGGGAACCTTATGTACGTTTGGTCTTTGGTCTTGTGACGGTCTGAATTTCCTTTGTAATGTCTTACCTTTTATATCCTTACACTAGGACATAGTGTATATATTTGTGACAGACATGGAAATTAGTGCGTTTTGAGGTCTGAGAGAGTACTTCAATTAAATTCCATTGTTATGTGTGACTGATTTACCACAGAAATGTCTCAGTATTTTGTATTTGTCACAGAAATGTCTTAAATGTAAATTTGTTTTCTTCAAATAACCTAGCATGTCATTGTGGATACTCAATAGGTTCAGTTTTTCATTAAATAATTTCTGAAATGAGCTGAATAATAACATTTAATTGATAACAAACATTCAATCGTGGCTACAAGAAAAGCCTGTATTTGCAGTATTGATTTATATGAGAAATAAATAATTTTTGATATACCACATTTTTTCAAACTGCAAGTTATTTTCTGCACCCCTGCACAGCAAAGTTTACTTACAAGTCTACAAATGGACTTGTTTCCAGCTCTGTGGGGGCTTGTTATTGAACATGCTTAGTCGTCAGTTTGGCTGATATCTATAAATTCTTTGCCATCCTGTGAGACTTGTGCCTTGATTTAAATAGTTTAGAGTGTGCGATATTGAAGAAACTGTGAGAGCAGATATCAAGCTTTCTCGAGGTAATAGACCAAGAAAGGAGAAAACGGAAACATTGATAAAACCACATGCCCGAAGTAGGATCTGACTGAGCTGTAACGAATACAAACCTCACTTTGTACAGATAATTGGTTTTGTTTTTATTTACCTCTTTTCTTTCGTTATGTCTTGGTAGCTTACTACTATCTTCATTAGATGTAATAAAAACAGCTAAATTTGATGGTGAAATATGGAGACTTGTCAAACCTCTGCAGAAATTTGTTGGATGAACACACTGAAAATCATTAGGTGTGGAGGTAGATAAATTATTTAAATTTTTACAAATTAATAACAATCTGTAATTAAACTTAATTGAAAGTGGAATAACTAGAAGGTATAAAAATTGCTGTTTTTGTAAATTGGCAACATAGATTTTCAAATTTTTAAATATTGTTATGCATCTTTTTATTATGCATCTTGTTACTTTTGTTATGCTAGAAAATAGTGAGACAGGCAGCTCACAAGTTAGACCTGTTTTCAGCAGCTACCTCTTAATCACATCCTTATGTCAAAATGTAGGTCATTTGCAAGAGACAGAGAGGCAGGGGCGCAGGAGTGTTTGTGACAGTATAATAGTAATTTGTAGTGCAGTCACTTAGTTAGGCTGTCATTGAATAATTAACTGACAGGGAGAGACAGGAGAAAGGGTACAAATGGGGTTCTCAGCAAGGATTGTCTCAAGTTCTAATTATCTTATGTGTATCATATTTATGTTTGCCTGGAATGGAGAACAGTCGTAAAACCAACCAATTCCAGAGTAGTACCTTCTACTATACTGTAAATGTAGTGTAGACGTAATGATCAATATGGTGTATTATGCCGCCTTGGTACTGCTGCTAGATTGCGACTGCTTGGTTATCCTTTGTGACATTGCAATTGATGCCTTTTCAATATGCCACTTCAGTGCGCAGCTTCCATTATCGCCAAGCCCTCTTGAAACATGCTCCAATGATTTGATTACCCATTCCACTTGCGTTCGATGATAATAATAGTTGGGATCGAGGCAGAAGTGTAGCAACTCAGTAAATACTCGCTACTCACACGGGCGGAATCAGTCGTATTGCATCCTCATGCGAGTAGATCGTATTTACGAGACATCTTACTCTAGTGCGTTTCCTGGCCTGGAATTATGGACTAATCAGTGACCTGTCAATTAACAGCTGCTTGTGATTCTGTTGGTGTACACGACAGTGGACTCCAAAAAGCATCTCTTTGGACAGAGACATTTGGTTAGATACTGAGTAGCTGATTTCCTTTGCAAATTTCCTAAACAAAATGTACTCAGAAGGATTTGTAAATGGATCTCTCTGTTATGAAAATATTGAAACAAAATTTTGTCTTCAAATCTTGAAGGACACAGGACACAGAGTAGCTTCTTATGAGGGACAATACAACCTGGATATATAAGAAATTATTTATTTTTATACAGGACAATAGAACAGTTTGGAACTTTACTGAATATGTAAATTATACATAGCAATGTGATTGCTTTAAAAAATACTTGGGCATATTTCTGTTCAGCATGGACTGCACAAAAATATCTGGGTCCTAGTTGGCTTAACAACTGCCATCTGGACCTTTTTGCTTCCAGTTTAGTGAACATGACACCAGTACTAGTAAATAATATATAAAATATCAAGATAAGTCAGTGACAACTTAATTGAACAGAACTGAATTCATCAATCACATATTTTTGATATTCCGTGGTTCACCTCAAATTGGGTTAACATTGGAAATGAAAATTAAAGTGATGTTAATGATAGCAGCAATGAGGAGAGTAAGCTGACATACAATCAAAACAATTTTAATGTGTCAACTAGAAGTTGCATTCCGAGTTAAAGTATCATTTTGAACTGTGTTTGTTTAAGAAACTACCTGTGCAAGGTGAACAATATTTACATGTTGGATCATACTTGCTACTGTACATGTTGGATCATACTTGCTACTGTACATGTTGGATCATACTTGCTACTGTACATGTTGGATCATACTTGCTACTGTACATGTTGGATCATACTTGCTACTGTACATGTTGGATCATACTTGCCACTGTACATGTTGGATCATACTTGCTACTGTACATGTTGCTTTGGCAGTTTAAGTGTTATGCGATAAATTATGCTTTTACAAAAGTACAGCTCACCGTGTCCACCCAGCGTACTAATCAACGTACGGCTTGCAGAGATAAATGTTCATCTGTGGCGACATTTATGTTAAAATTCCATATTATGTAAAAAAATTATATGGAGTTGAGGAAATATATATACAATGTACGGTGCATGTTGATTTACTAGAAATTTTTATTTAAAATATGGACATCTCGGAAAGCAACTGTCAAGGTTAATTTCACATATAGTATATATATTGCAACTTTAATCGATCAACCAAAAGCAAATCCGTCGAACCCATATTTTTGAGGCGAGCAGTTCTCCTTGAATTGAGTTTCCAGTGGACACATATTTGACCACCGTAGTCCATCCATCTCCCCACCTGTCTCTGGCCGACTGACGCCCCGTACCTCAGAGACCGGACACACTGAAAGGTCATGGACACCACCTCCAGGTCACATGGGGGCCGCCTCGTCACCGATTGGCTCGTTTTGATTAGAACACTTGTACTAAGCAGCTCGGGGCAGTTAACAGCGAAGCAGTCTTCTGGCGATCCACAGTGCTGGGACTAGATGTTACCGGACTTGCTCTGGCAGACAATGCAATCTACCAAGACAAACACGCACAGGTTAACTCGGCTAACAATTACAGCTACAAAACCACATTTTAAAGTGCACAGAGTTAGCACGGAGTGCTGGGCTAAACATGTTTAAAAACTGACATTTTAAAATTATTTAGATTTATGTATTTCTATCCTTGCAGAAGTTCTTATTAATTTAATACTTAAAAAAATTACTGATGACATTATTTTTGAAGTATTTGTATTTAGCTACATCGAGTAAGATTTGCTTCACAATAATCATGACATTCAATTTGTTTCCTTTTAGAGTAATGTTATCTTTTGGAAATATTTTTTTCTTGATGTATTATTTTATGTAATAAGCACTGGGCTATAAAGAACATGTAAGCATAATATTACAGTATGTCGCACACCTTGCCAGAGCTTCATTGTAGATAGATCAGTAAACTAAAAAATGAAGACACAAGATAAAAAAATATAAAGTACTTTTGGACGGTGATGTCAACAGCATGCATAGGATATTGCCCTCTTGTCACTTTACTATACAGGCCCGAAATAGTATCTGTCACCTATGACAGTTGGTCCCATCTACTGGCTTTTAAACAGGCCACCTGCATTTGCTGAATATGTCATATCACAGACAGTCCATCCAATATCTGTCAGACTTGGCGTTATTTCAGAGTAAGACTGAATGTGCTTAAATTGAGCCAATTAGTTAATGTTAAAATGTTAAACAGTTGTCTAATCTTGGTAAATTTGTTAAATATATAATGTTGTTTAGTTTTTTTGTAAATTAAATTCATGTATTTGTTTTGTTAAATAACCTGTGAGTAATTAACACACATTGTGATTATGTTATATACAAATATTTGTTACATTCAACTTTTGAAAATTGATACAAATGTTTCAAAGGCATTAGATGAAACAATAAAAACATTCATCATAACAAAATCAAGAGATCCCACCTTGGCATTGTTGACCATTAAACAAATTTCAATAATGGTTGCCATTACCAAACATTCAATTTTTTATTGATATCTCGGTCACTGTCTTGGGTTCTGTGGTTCCAAAATGATCACACCACTACACAAAATGTGCAGATTAGAAGCAAACATTATCAAAATATTGAATGTCATGCCTATCTCAGTAAATATATGGAATAGCAACATAAATGAATTGTCTAAACCTGTGTTTTGAGGGTATACAATATTGATGAGGACATTCACATAATTGATGAAACTGCCAAAACAATTTGTCTGGACCCTTTAACAAGGTCAACCCTTAACCCTCTCAAGGCCAGATTAATGCAAATATGTGCCTGTTATTGAATCCTATTAAATCGAGAGAATGTGCTGTGAGTGAATCATGTGATATATACGGGTTGCATGAATGCAAATAAATAAATAACTTTTGATCCGATTCAAGTAAAATTTTCACTACATTTGAGGAACTAATTCCTGGTGTAAATAGCCAAGTATGTGACATATATGTCAATTTATTACTCAAATATGAATTGCTAAAGTTGGAAAAAAATAAAATACTTAAATAATTTTCAACAATTCATTTTTTAAAAACATTTTTCATTAATAATTAGCGGTTACATGCTGCGTATGAAATGTTCCTAAATTACTATGCTACAGAATGGAAAACTAACTAAATGTCTATGGTAAATAAAACTGAAATAATTTCAGTTTTTCAAAAGTGCATGTATTTTCAAGATTTTATACAAAATGGCGTTCTTTGTGATCATAGCCGTCATCCCGTCTGAACTATTAAGTTGGTGTTATATTTAAAATGCGTAATCACAGTACAAAACATTCCCCTTCGATGGCAGCGTTCATTATAAACTCGATTCGAAAATCCCGTCAAAGTCCGAATTACTGGAGTTCGACATAATGACAATGTCGAGAATTACAACAAAGCTAAAAAAACACCACCCGCTTCATTGCGCGGCGCATTAATACTTCTTTACAACAAAATAGACCGCTCAAAAGTTACCATTTAATCGTAGAAATCGCCTGCGGACGCGTGTTTTGGAATAATTCCTGGGTGCTTCCATGTTTATGCCCGCAGCAAATGTTAAACTTTAATCTCATTGGCTGAAAATCACCATTAAAATATTCACTGCGTGGCATAAAAGAGGGACCGGAAATTGTGTGTCGCTGCGTTCGACTACAAAACCGCGTGGTGGTTGGCGCTATTTAGTCACGGAAATCGCCATCATTTCTCACTTTTGATTCTTCCCAATGAAACTTCGATATTATTATATGCTAACTGCCGAAATAAATTGCCGTTATTGGATGACACTGTTTCGCGGTACCAGTGTGCCCCTGTATTCGGGTTGATTCGGGCGTTCTGGCCGTGAGGCATACTCGGGTTGATTCGGGCGTTCTGACCACGAGAGGGTTAAAACAGCATGTCACTGCTGCACTATAGGAATGTCATCTAGGACATGTTGACTGTCATTTACTAATCACCATTGAAAGATGCTTGACAAATGTGTCGTCATTTTATCACACATTAGTGGTATGTGAATTTCGGTCAAATTTGGCATTTTTTCCACAAATTTGGCAATATGGATAATCTTAGTTCCACAAACACCCCCGCATGTACTGGCATAATTCTACCAATACAGCAACGTCAATTACCACTACAACATTACCGTTTCTGTAGGTAAAGGAAGCCGCAGAAGATGGCAATTCTGCAGTGATGTTAGTCTGGAGATTTACGCAATAATCAATTATGTTTGCCATATTTGTGCAGATAGTGATCACTTTATTACCGCAAATCATGTTTTTCTTATTCGTTATTTTCAGTGAGTGTTCCACATCACAATCTAACCAGCTGATGGAGTGCTTTTAATGCTCCACAATTTTACGATATAATTTGACTATTAACAGTTTAAATGAAGATCAACTTGGCATTCAGCATTCATTAACTGGGAGCAGTGTAAGTGTATGTCCTCCCTGGACCATTGGCCTCTGACCTACCAAATTGGCAATATATTAAAAAACATGAAGTGAGTTATTTTGAATTATTTACTTTTTTCCGTGTACAAACTCAATGGTGAGACATTATCCAGAAGGCGCCACAAATGCAGAATGTTTGATTACTGGAAAGCGATCGCGACCAGGAAAGTTTCGTGGCAGAATTGGTGACAGGAGAAACAAAACCGGCTAAAGACACAAAATTGAGATCAAAGTAACAGGTGGCTTTGGTTTTTTGTTCCAAGCTTAGGTGTAATTTGGTTTAAATTAAACAGAGAGCAGTCAAATTATACTAGCAAGCAATAAAACACAGGCGGTTAACATGTTAGAAGTGATATTGTTTGTATCATTATGACATCTAACTATAATTAAATTCTCAGTTGTCTGAAAATTACAGTACAAAAACATTGGTGGTGGCCGGAATCATACTGTGTCCAAATATATCGAAAGGTCATTGCTGATTATAAAACTCAGTGTTCGCGTTACAGTTTTTTTTAAATGGGGTCCTGGGACCCCATGGGCCTGAGAAAACGGGGTCCCAAACAGTTGTGGACTATTAAATGGACTAAATTAATGCGTGGCCTCGATCTCTTTTTGGCTTCTTAGCCCCTGGCGATGCCATGATGTCAAAAAACGCTGACTGGACGCCACGCTAAAATCGTTCTACCTAGTTTCCAAATTAGCCTTTAGGCGGAACTGACACGCATTAGTGGGAACTACTACACAGTGTTCCATTTTTCACAGCTTGGTCGCTAGGTGGCAGCACCATTTTGATGTGAATCGAAAGTTGCGGTTGTCGACACACAATTTGGATATCTGTCGTATCTCTTTGTAAGCGACCTATCCAACGTGGGACTAGAAATAGTTTTGAAGAACCCTAAAATTGAGTCGAAGGGATTCATGTGAAATGTGAAGTGAAACATGAAAAACCGTGTTGTTTGTACGCGGTGAAACTTGAAAAACTGCCTCCCGCCTCAAAAAATCGCATAATATCGCCCCAAAACGGTGTCAGCGCGAACAATGCAAACTGATAATTATTTTGAGTGTCTGAAAATGTATTGTCCAAATACATCCTGTCATTATGGAATGTATTTTGGACACGTAAAAATAATAACTGTCTTAAAACATACAGTGAAGAATATATTATTTATAGTATACTAACTTCAGGGTGTCCAAAACCATACCGTGTCTGATCATACGCAGTTGTTGTGGTAGTGTTACAACAATATCATTTTGTTTATTTTATGATAACTTTTGAAGCGTACATGAAGCGTATATGCTAAGATCATCATCCAGCCAGACTAAGCCAGACTAAGCCAGACTAAGCCTGTCTCCCGCCGCTGCCAAAGCCTATAACAAGATCATTATACGTAGACACAGACATGTTTTATTGTGACAACCTTTCCAGTAATGTCTCATCATCATTAGTTCTATAAAGTAGACCATAACGAGACTTACAAAGGCAGCCTACAATAGACATTCTATTCTTGTTATTAATTGGTGTCATTATGAGTCAGAGATATTGATTGCTGTGTCCACTTCCCGGTCAGTTCTAGGCTTTGATGCATCTAAAGGGCAGAGGGCCCGGATATAAATACACAAGACATCTCGTGGTGGGTGCTTGATTTGTGAATGCAAAAGTAAAAATGACATAAATGATGTCAAATGCAGCATGGCACATAAGTCATTGCTAGCAGATCTGAATTTTGTTTTGCTTTATCTGTATGAATTTGTGATAGGTCTGTCCTTCGGTCCATCTGTCCTGCAGTCCATCTGTCCTTTGGTCCATCTGTCCTTCAGTCCATCTGTCCTTTGGTCCATCTGTCCTTCGGTCCATCTGTCCTTCAGTCCATCTGTCCTTCGGTCCATCTGTCCTTCAGTCCATCTGTCCTTCAGTCCATCTGTCCTTCAGTCCATCTGTCCTTCAGTCCATCTGTCCTTCAGTCCATCTGTCCATCTGTCCTTCGGTCCATCTGTCCTTTGGTCCATCTGTCGTTCAGTCCATCCATCCTATATTCCGTTCGTTTGTTTTTCAACCCATCCGTCCTTCATTTCGTCGGTTCGTCCGTCCATTGGTCTGTCAGACGTTGGGCGTATACCAAAGAGCATATCACACACACGAATACCAGTGGCGCTGTTGAGATGCCCACTTGCATAAAGGGAATGTGTTAGTGATATTGCACCAGAGCCAGAGGCAGTATGGGAAGCATTGCGAGGAATAATTGGGATGAACACATCCCAGCTAGCATCTGTCTCCCGGATTCTTCCTCAGGATAAGGTGTAATCTAGCGTAAGGTTTGATTACAAGAAGGAGGAGCAGAGTGCACAGTTCCCACACATCCAGGAAGTCCTTGAAAAAGTGGATTTAATCAGCATATCTTCCAGGCATGAAGATGTTGTTACCAGTTATGGAATTTGAAAATTATGTTTTCATCTATAATGTTATATACAAGTTGCTGATATTTGTTGTAGTTTGATGAATATATTTCTTTATGTGCCTACTGTACGGTGTCACTTCTAGTATATGTGCATAGTAGTAGTGTGTGTTATTAATAAAATTTCACAACGCGCTTTAAAGGACCATACTCAATTATTTCAAATAGATAATGTTTTTGAAAGCACCATTTCTATAAGTGTACTGAACATAACCATGCGACAATGATAGAACAACAGGAGGCATAGGTTGTTCTATTAGCTGAGTTTGTTCAGTTAGCTGCAATCAACTTTGGTTGAACACTTGTGATCCAACATCTGGTCACACTTCAGGCATTCTGAATTGATGTGAAGATCATGCCAAGCCAATTTTACCAAATAGTATCCCTGTACAGATATGCTAATGTAATTTGGTTGAATCCTGCTCATAGGAACATTGTTGAATAGGTTATGGCATGGCTAGTGTTGTATGCTACATCACTATGTGTGGTGTTCACTATGTACTATACGTTGTATATAGCATACATTATATGGTTACACATCTTTATGCTACTATGTGTGGTGTTCACTATGTACTATGCGTTGTATATAGCATACATTATATGGTTACACATCTTTATGCTACTATGTACTATGCGTTGTATATAGCATACATTATATGGTTACACATCTTTATGCTACTATGTGTGGTGTTCACTATGTACTATGCGTTGTATATAGCATACATTATATGGTTACACATCTTTATGCTACTATGTGTGGTGTTCACTATGTACTATGCGTTGTATATAGCATACATTATATGGTTACACATCTTTATGCTACTATGTGTGGTGTTCACTATGTACTAATCGTTGTATATAGCATACATTATATGGTTACACATCTTTATGCTGAGATGTAATCCCATTGACAGACCTGCCTACCATTCCGGATTGTCCGGAATCATTCCGGAAAGTCACCTCAAATTACGGTATTACGGCGAGGGATGAAAATATTACGGACTGTCACCATGTTTGCCAATCACTAAAATTTAGTTTCCACTATAATCAACAGGTGGCAGCATATGTATGCAGCATGTTGTGACATGGTTTTTCATTCGCTGAGTCTGGTCGTAATCTAACCAATAGGAAACAACGTTATGACAAATTGGCATTTCCGCAATCAAACAAAACGAAGTCACGCTGCACGAAATGATGGATGACAGCGAAACGACGCCACCGCCAACCGAAAAGAAATGTGTAATGCAAAAATGTTGTGAGTGTTGTACTTGTAGTGTTAGGCCAACTGACTGTACTAAGACTAAGTTAGTGTATTTATTGAGGAGTTTAGTCTATCATTTACATCCTATCATACAGTCACTAGTCTAGAGTGTAGGCGATGTCGATGACAGTGTGATGTAATGGTTTTGGTCAGTCGCTACCCCCTGACACAGTTCTGAATTACTGACAGGAAGCCTATATTCCTGAAAATCGGTGTAAATGGGAAGATGGATTACTGACAGGAAGTTTTTGGGGTAGGCAGGTCTGCATTGATGAATCATTCCTCTGAGGTGCTATGCAATATGCACTCTGTGCCAGAAACACATTCACGTGGACACACATCAGAGTGCACAAAGTGTGTCTGCTCACCCAGTGATCGCAATCATGATGAAGTGTTAAATGTGTTGTCATTTTATTCATTTCAATGTGGTTAACGTTTATATGTGTTCTGGAAACGTTACACATTACCGTTTATTAGAGGTACAACATGCAAAACAGAACGCTGTTTTAACCGAATAAAAATACTGATTTCAAAACTGCATAAAAGACCAATACACAGCACAGGAGGTATTTCAAAAACGAATGAGCCCCAGAATAGCCTCCTTGTTGTCCCAAAGTGCCCGATTGCTGTTCTGTCAAGAACTGTCTCTTACAGAAGCCAAACACAGGACACAGCATCATGTATAGACACAACTATCAGCCCATCAATCTCAGCTTATCCTACGTAGAAACTAACCCTCTCAGCTCCTGGAACTCTATAATTGAGCTAGCTTTTGTGATTATGTTTGGTTTTCCTCCCAGATGGTTTGCTTCGAGATCAGATCCCAAACATTCAGGGATTAATCTACAACTCTTGGAATGAAAAGCAACACCATTATTTGTTTAAATGCCTCATATGTCACTTGAAGGTTCTTAGCACTTTTATATTAAATAAATTGTTGGCAAAATAAAACAACTTGCAACAGAAATCACACGTGTATGGAGAATACTTCGGGAAATCAGCCTCTGTGTCTATGGCCTAATAATTCAAATTGTATTTACCACGTGTGTTTTAGTTTGAGAAGGGCATAGCGCCTCATAAGGCGCACGACTTCAGCCATGTCCCTTCAACAGCAGCAGCAGCGCACCATACTGTGCAATTGTATTATATTGTTGTTGAAAAACACTGTTTCATTCATTCATTCATTCAATCATGGGCGTATTCAGTCTGAATGTACATAGCATCATCTGACACATAATATTTAACAACATGGGCAGTTTATTGTACAAAACATGCATAGCAAATGTATATGATATGAACAAACTTCTTGCAGTAAATGTGGTATGGCTGAATTATTCCCCGAAATAAATGAATTGGTATCGGCATGGACAGTTCTGCAAGGATATATCTATCTACCTATGTGGAGCGCAGTGGTGCAGTGGCTAAAGCTTCAGACTCGACCGAGACCTTGAGCAGAAACGTTCAAACAATGTTGCTTTATTTCACTCAGCTGTATGAATGAGTACCTAGCTATAGACAGTGGTGTATGTTTGTGTACAAATAGTCTTTGCGCATTAATTGCAGTGTGGCTGGATGCTTCCCAGAGAAGTTGAGATAGTGTTTGATTGAACACGTCTGCCAGGGTGTAAAGTGTAAAGCACCTTGACAGTCCTGAAGACTGGATGCTGCGCTATATGTAGAACTTACCTTTTTTATCATGCAGTAAAAGAACATACTTTTAGATAAGATACCTTATTTAAGGTAAATATGTCATTAATTTGCATTAAAATATAAATGTGTTAAATATTTATATTATATATGTATAATATAAAGTAAAAACTAAAAATATATCATTATATTTTCCCCAACAGACAGCTTCGCCACATTAAGAGATGGCCAAAAAACTGGCCACGTTAATAACCAGACGTACGTCATGTGTCAACTAACACCGCACTTCTTCCTCCTTGCAGGACCACCCAGCCGAGCACCTGAGGAGAAAGGTGACAGCTGGGTCGGGGCGACCTGACGCGACCTACGACCTAGATGATGTCATGTCAACCATGTCAGAAGCTGATGCGAACGACGCAGAGCTTTTCAACCGCGGCAACAGACTGCGCTCCAGTCTGCCCATCGTACGATCCCCGAACAAGTCTCTCGACAAGGCACTGGGTCAGTGATATCATAGGTCATTTGAGGTCATAGATTGTGTGAGGTCAAAAGTCTTGTGAGGTCACGGTTCATTGACAGATCAGTCACCACTGATGCAGCCCTCCTTTTTATGGATTTTGACCAGTTTGATTTTCAAACATTCAAATGTATTTTTAATTGACATGTAAATAGTAGATGTATTATGCTATCATTAACTAAACACAGTGCTTAAAACACATTGTATATTCAGTATGTATACATTTGTTTATTTTCAATTGAACTTCCTACTTGGATTATTTGAGTCATCAGTTTGGAAAAAGATTGTCGATACTACGAGTTATGGTATTTTTTTAATATTTTTTTATACATAACTACTCCAAATTGAAAATAAACATGTCATTAATCCTTTGATTCCAGGCCTCGTCTACCTCAACATACGAAATGAAACAAAGCGAGCCCTCCTGCCAAATGAGGTGACGTCTATGGACACAGTGCGAGCGTTGTTTGTACGATCATTTCCCGAGTGCCTGTCTATGCGCTGGTTTGAGGAGCATCCACATTGCAGAATCTACGTGAGAGCAGCGGGGACTGATCTCTTCTACCAGCTCGAGGATCTTAGGTAGGCGATTCTCCAAACTCCCATGATGCATCAGGATCCGTGTTCAATATTATAGTCCCCTCACTAATACGATCATTTTGGTCCAGTCCTGATGATTGTAATAGAAAAAAAATATTTATATTAAAATTTAGAAAAAACCTATTTATATTAAAATTTAACAAAACAAATATCTATATGTATGCAATTTATTGGTATGGTACCATCAACTTTGTGTTTTAAAATGTTTTTGATGGATAAAAAGAACAATTTGTTATGACTATAATAAATTGGAATGCGCGTAATTGCAATCCTTATTACTTAACATTATTTAATATAAAGGTGAGTATACAAATAATAATCTAACTGTTATTATCATAAAAATATGATCAGTAATTATTGTAAAAACAGTTTAATTGATCTTTTTTTGATATCAGATTGCTCTGGCCAGAAATAATTATATTAATCTGAGTGTATTGTATCATAAAATGTTAGGGCAATATGACAATACTAACAGTGCAAGTATTATTAGGAAATAAGGAAATATTTGGATATTTTCAGGAACCTTTACTCCGGGGGGAAACATGTGTGACCCTGTTCAAATGTGGGTCATAAATGCACTAGTCCAGCCCAGGGCACAGGGGCCACCTCTGGGTGGGTTTGGTCCATGGGTGCCACCCAAATATGCAGTCAGAATGTGGCCTAGCAGTGTTGCATGTAACAGTGGTGCCACCTAGTGAATGAGGAACACACCAACTGTATCATAAATCTAACACAGCTTCAGAAGTAGGTTTCTTGAGCGACCATAATACAATTCATGTTTGAAGGGAATACACATTGTGTGCTAGATTGATTTGTATGTCAAGGGCTATGATTATTATTATACATTTAATGGTTTCGCTTCAATTACATTTTTTTGCATGTCATACCTTTGATTCATTCCTTCAAAAATCAAGCCGAACTACTATCCAGTACCACATGCTAGCTCAATTGTGCAAAGTTGTTATTCAGTTTTGATTAAATCAGCATGCAAATTGTCAAATTAGCTTAATCCAGTCGAACTGTCTCCGTATACAGTGAAATAACATTAATGATTTGGGCACGTTTTGCATAACTTCCATTAACTACATCGTAACAAACGTTATTGATGAATACTCTGTGAATCTGTCTTGTGCCTGTGTAAGTGGAAGATGAGGCACGGTGGTCAAGTGGTCAGACTGTCGGTCAAAGGAACCAGGGTTCGAATCCTGGTACCGACCACCGTTTCAAAACTTAGTGGCAATTTTGTTCACGTTGCCTGTGTCTTTCAGGAGAGCCCTGTACACCATTGGTCCAGGCTTATATCTGGTGTCTATTCTATGGCAAGGAAAAGATCTCACTCGGGACAAATGTATAACCTGTAGTGAACTCAACCAACTCTAGTGAAGGAGACTCTGAATTAAACCCACAGCGCAATACAGTGGTAGGATTTTACAGAGTAATTATCTAGATGGGTGTTTTGTTAGTTTCAGTAATCCGTATCACATGTGACGTGTTCCAGAGACGTGCGGGACCGCAGCATCCTAAAGATCCACGAGCCTGCTCCCACACTTCCCATTGACAGCCCAACGAGCAGCCCCAGCCGGGACCTCCGTCTGAAGGCCCTGCAACAGGGCTACGAGTCGGACTCAAGTGCCTGCTCAGCGCCCCCTAGTGTCGGCTTCCACTCGCCTCGCTGCTACCAAGGCCCTAGCAAGATGGCCGGCAGATCAGAGGTATGTCTAGCAGCAGGTGGTCTGTATTCCCTATACGATTTTAAAATGGTGGTCCTGGGTCCCCATTGGTCTTCACTACTACCGAGGACCAAGCAAGATGGCCAGCGGATGAAGATTGTTATTATAATTATATGCTTTGAATGTACCATGTCATAAAAATGTTACATACCTACATGTGATTTTCAATTTTGATAATTGTCGATTTTTTAAGTACTAATTTGGGGGGTAGGAGGATGGTCTGATAGCTAGTACCCTCGGTACAAATAAGTAAGTGTTGCTAACTGTGCACAACCCTAAGTCATGCACATCTTGACGATATCCAAACATAAAAATAATCACTGTTGCAGCCTGATCGAACCAAGACGTTACCAACACAGAACATGCACAAGCAGTCCTACACGGGTCAGTCCTACACGGGTCAGTCCCCAAGTCCAAGTCCAAGCCCTTCTCCAGCCACATGGTCGCCACGACAACAACAACCTCCCTACCTGGCTGGGGTCCATAGCAACCAGGGGTCTCCCCACAGGGCAACAACCCTGCCTGCAAACCAGGGTGAGTAGATGGTTTGTGTCACAGATGAAAAACTTGCAAATTGTGTCCCGCTTCAATTGATGGACACTGGTGGAGTAGCATCAATAATCAGACATGGTCAAAGGTCACATCTGATTATTTGTGTTACTCCACCAGTTGTTGTGATTGGTTAAAACGGATGCTGATCATAAATGTACCAATCTATAGCTGTTTAACACAACTAATAATATAAGCAAGTTTAAAGTTGGTGATGGTTTCTGTCATCATTCAGTTTTAACAGTTCAGACGTTCATCTGTATTTGTGTACACGATGACAAGTAAAATAGTTTTGTCATCATTGCATGCACTGTTGTATATGCGATGACTGCGTCGTTTTATATAAAAAATAGTTACGTCGTATTTCGCACACATCCGGTTATCAAATTAGAATAGTGCCATACACTGGGTAGAGCAGGTCAAGTGCGTGCAAGTGGATGTGCAATAAATACTATTTGTTTGGAAATGGAGTATCATTTCTAATGTAAATTGGGACTTAAATGTGTCATTGTTGTAACATAAAAATTAACTGGAAGGAAGTTCTTCACATTGTTATAGTATGTGATTATTGCACACTTTGGGGTGAAGTTATACACTCCTGGTGATTGCAGAATATTCTGCATAAATTTTCTTACGCTGACTATTAACCCTACAGGTGGCCACTGGGCCGAATTCAGCCCGTGCGATCAGTGCAAAACTGCTCCCGGCCGATTTCAGCCTGATTCAGTATCACGCTTTTCCAAAAAAATTCGTTTCCGTCATTAGCAACTGACAGGGGAACGCGAGGTATCATTGGAAAGCTGAATTATTATTCTTCCTGTGGTATTTTTATCAATGAGTTGTATCGCGTCATGATTCAGTAATAGCAAATCACAACCAAGCTTTAAATTGTCGTAGTAGTAGATGCCCAAATATGGCCGATTTTACTACGCTCTGCGTCAGGATTTTGCATTCCCATTCATATGGTCTAAACAGGGAAATGGAGGTACCGATGGAAAGCCCAACGATTGGTCTATCCAAATCAATTTATGTCAACGGTAAACCAATAAGCGCATGGCTCTAAAACGTCTTCTTGTTGACGCTGGTTTCATTCCATCACGACGAAAGTCCGCCATATAACTTGAATTATTTCAAATGTCCGCGGCAATATATCAGCAAAATACATGACAGTATTTGTGGATCAAGTTATTATACTAGTTCAGACAGTTACATAGACTTTGGGGGCTGTTTTGAAGTGGATATTATGCAAGTTGCTGGCGAGCCGTACATCACTGTCTTGCACTCGGACATGGGCCGCTTCGGCCGGCCTACTCGGTCTGCCAGCGAAGGATACGATACATTCAGAATTCAAATACAACATGTCCTATAAGCTGATGACATATATGTGTGTAATTAGGAACTGTAGGTATTACTTACTTTATTGATATGTAAGGAAATTTATAATAGATACGTCATGTTATCGGACAGGTGCGTCACGGCGCGCAATGGTAGGCCTACGAGGCCTATTGCCGTATTGGTTGTATTTGAACGTTCTACGAAAAATACAATAAAATGAAAAGTTCTGAATATATTTTAGTCTAGTTTTCATTATCACGCAGCTAAAATGTACAGCTACATTTGTCACACTGCATGCATGAACATACAACCGCTCAATAATTATTTTGTCACTGGGCAAACTTGGGTTTCTACTTTACCCTCGTTCTGACGTTCATGAAGAATAGTCTAAATTTTACATGGTTCTACCTAAAAAATTAATATAAAAAACTTCTTGTACTGTTTGTACTCATTAGCTTATATACATGGCTATATTTCTTTAATTGGACATTGACACATACAACCACTCGGAAATTAGCTAGTAGTAAGGCGAAAAAAATATTGTTTTGCATTTATTTTATGTAAACTTTAAACAGTTATATCTTCATGATTATTTGATGTTATGCAAATAGCATCACTGCATAATAATAATAAAGGGTATTTTTGCCAACAAAATGATAGCTCAATCATATTTTTGCGATACGTATTAGCAAAGTTGTGATTTTTTAAAAACACCCATACAAATAGCTCCAAATTGTGTACACCGTGGAAGTTTACTATTGGTCACCTGCAGGGTTAACAGTTCCATTAAATGTATTTGCATTAGCGACAATTGTTTCTGCAAAATGTTTATATTTAACACCAGTGATTAAATGCATGATTTAAAAGTGTGTTTATCCAAAGCAATTTGCAAAAAGAAGATGCATCACCATTTAGCCTAAACAGTCCTTTTGATATGTACATTCACGTGTAATGTGAAGTACTTTGATGTGTACTTCCAAATGTACTTTCTTCTGTATTTTACCAGGAGCTTCCACAACCCACCACCAATCTCTTGCCTACCTCGTAGATGCCAATACCTGTCCACCAGATGGCAGGTTGCCACAGAGTCGTAGTTACCACGACTATCATGTGGAGGAGAAGCCAAGCAGGAATACATCGCCACAGGCTCGCCCGGAGCAAAACAAGTATGGTTAATACTTTAAACCACACATCATTTTAACAGACTGCTCCAATTCCCCGTAATGCATTGCACACATTTAATAACATTGCAAGTTTTATTTTTATTTTTAATAATACAATTTTGCACAAGACGTTTCTATATATACTAATAAAAAGTAAAAAAATGAGTTAAATATACTGGTTAACTTTAAATTAAATGTGTGGAACATTGTATGCAGTATTTGGGTTTCTTTGCTTAGAATGTGACACCAGTATATGTAAGCTTTATCAGGTGATGTTTCCAAGTAGCACTCATTTAAAAACATAAAATACAATGCTTCGCAAAAACTCAATGAATCCAATGATGCACAATTATTCAGAAGTTGATGCCACCGCCATGTTGTGTCATGTTTGTTGGACAGTTCGGGAAGTGGGTGGATTGGATGTCTGCATTCAGTTGGGTTCTAGTGGGTTAATTACGTTAACTACCATAACTAGCCAACTACCCCCACCAGGCAGGAATAACGTACCAGTTTATAAAATATGATACAAGGCAAGCAAATTCTTTGTTTGACAATTAGAGGCAGAAGATGGTTTATCAAAATAATCGCATTGGAAGATTAACAAAGACTATGTAAATTTTAACAGTTTTTGCCACAAATGTTTTGTATGATCAGTCAATGATCATTGTAACTTTGAACAAACTTACCTAGCACATGATCCGTTGCTAGTGATTGTCCAGTTTGGACCCTTTACTCGTAAAATGCCATAACCCACAGGGAACTTTGACAAAATAGTAGTGTTATTTTGTATGGTCATAAGTTAACCGTTGAAGATTTTATCATTTAGCACAAAGCTTATAGGATAAGTACATAAACAAATATACATGTATACACATGCTAGTTTGATTGTAGATAGATTAGAATAAGTCAACTAATTCCATGGGTTTGCAGTATTCATCAGTATATAAGTTGTTGTAAAAGAGGCAGTATACAATAACATATATAAAAAAAGTGTATAAATGTAAGAATGTAATACCATATATGCAGTCACACACACACACACAAGCTTGCACTCGTGTGTGCATGCTCACGCGTACAGTGTATACAATATCATAAGTTAGCAATGTTAACTAAATTTTATATATATATCTAGTATATTTTCATAGATGGGGTGAAATAAAAAATGACCAGTTAAAATACTTGTCTTAAGTTCTTGATGTGGCCACCAGGCGGCGGATGGATAAAATGGAGGCACAGCTCGCCAACCTGACAGCGTGGGTCCACACGGCGGTCATCAAGGGGGGTGGCTCCGACGGTAGTCGCCCCGGCAGTGCCCGGAGCAACAGCAGCATCTCAGAGAGCTCCTACTCCACCAAGAGCAGTAAGTTGAGAAGACTAGCATCTCAGAGAGCTCCTACTCCACCACGAGCAGTAAGTTTATAAGACTAGCATCTCAGAGAGCTCCTACTCCACCAAGAACAGTAAGTTTAGAAGACCAGCATCTCAGAGAGCTCCTACTCCACCAAGAGCAGTAAGTGTAGAAAACTAGCATCTCAGAGAGCTCTTACTCCACAAAAAGCAGTAAGTGTAGAAGACCAGCATCTCAGAGAGCTCCTACTCCACCAAGAGCAGTAAGTGTAGAAGACCAGCATCTCAGAGAGCTCCTACTCCACCAAGAGCAGTAAGTGTAGAAGACCAGCATCTCAGAGAGCTCCTACTCCACCAAGAGCAGTAAGTGTAGAAGACTAGCATCTCAAAGAGCTCCTACTCCACCAAGAGCAGTAAGTGTAGAAGACTAGCATATCAGAGAGCTCTTACTCCACCAAGAGCAGTAAGTTTAGAAGACTAGCATCTCAAAGAGCTCCTACTCCACCAAGAGCAGTAAGTGTAGAAGACTAGCATATCAGAGAGCTCTTACTCCACCAAGAGCAGTAAGTTTAGAAGACTAGCGTCTCGGAGAGCTCTTACTCCACCAAGCGCAGTAAGTGTAGAAGACTAGCATCTCAGAGAGCTCTTACTCCACCAAGAGCAGTAAGTGTAGAAGACCAGCATCTCAGAGAGCTCCTACTCCACCAAGAGCAGTAAGTGTAGAAGACTAGCATCTCAGAGAGCTCCTACTCCACCAAGAGTAGCAGGTGTACATGACTGCAACATTGGAGAAGTTATGACGAAGCTGTGCTGCACCACGAAAGCATTCTCATTGCTATGGACAATATTCCAAACATCAGTTTAGTAAACAATATGGGCAATGTTATTATTAAACTTTACCTTGAATTTGAGCAATAAATATGTATTGGATGGCTGGGAAATTGCAGTAAAAACATATTTGTTATCATTTTGTTCAGAGAATAGTTATCATAACCCCTGAATTAGTTCACCAGACCAGCTGTCCAGCCCATGAGCCAGATACTTGGTACACACACTGTAGTACAAATGTCTGCTGTTTATCAGAGTATATGTGAACGTACAAATTATTTGCTCTGGGTGCGGGATTTGTGAAATATCACAGGGTCTAATAAGGTTTGCATGTTTTCAGAGGGCGGCAGTACCACCCCCACCCCTATACAATCACCCTTGGGTGACTTGGGGTGCCAAGGTACATGATTCAACCATGCATGGCTGTGTGCTTTCTTTACTTTTATCAGTGTTTTTGCTGTTTCATCTGACATTTTCAGTTCCTGCGTACAAGATGTGACATATTTCTCATTTTGAAAAATAAAAAGGTGCATTGCAGTTTTGTTTTTGTGCTTAATGGGATTACGCTGAAACTGTCTAAATCAAATATAGTTAAAAAAAATTCCCAGCAGTAACATAATTGTATTTAGAAAGTAAACTTTTTGGTTTGTCACATATAATGATATCAGTACAACAAGTGTAACAATTATGCACATCTGTTTTTTATTTATCATATCGAAACAAACCAAATCATTATCTGAATGTAAGATTTAATGTCTTTTATAATTATGCAATTCGTATGCTGGAAAAGATACCAATGTCAAGGTTTCCAAAACTTATCTGTGAAAATTATAGTGCTTCAGGAATATATTGATCCTGAATTGAATTTTTTCAATTTGAAAGAATTTATTATCAAAATGGGATATATGGTCACAGATTTTTATTGTGATCACTGTTATTGTGTCTTGTGATAAGTTCTTTGTAACTGGAGTTTTTGGGGTTGATGTCATAACTTTGTATTGACCAGTCATAAGTTTGCATTGACCAGAAAATTTTGTAATATTTTGTGTTCTTTCAAGCCACCCACCCCACCAATATATTGGGTGGTGTAGGAGTTTATCAAAAATGACTTCCAAAACCGCAGCAAATATCGACCGGTTTAATTTGGTTTGACACGGTTACGAACCACACTGCCTGGTTTTGATATCCAGCATGCTCCATACGATATGTGGCGCCACAGTAGTGACTTATTTTCCTGCAATGTATGTAGGTGACCAAACCGCCACCAATCCATACATAATACTACAAGTTTATTGGACTTTGCAAACTTCTGCATCCGCCACTGTGAACTTCACAAGACTGAATTGTTTGTTTTTAGTGTTGTGTGATGTTGTGTGCCTGTCGTAGGGTACCATTTATTTTGTGTTGCGATTTTGTTTTTCACACAATTGCAAATCAGTATCTAGATATACTAATTTTAGCCTGTTTTGTTCATGCAAATGTATGATTCATAGCAATGAACCACACATTATTAAGTGCATGTTGTTTTCAGGAGCGCTGACTAACTCAGTGGTGGCTCTTAATGTTACGTTGTTTGATTGCTTAGTCATTATTTCTGAAGTTGCATTGCGGTCATTTGTGTTTCAAGCTGTCATCATTGCAGTTTTTTAGTTACAGAATCAGCAGTATAATGCAGGCTTTATGTTTAACTTGTTGTACTGTCTTAAATATAAGACATTCTATTTGTAAAGCTGTTACTCATTGAATATATTAATCATACAGTGACAATAAATTGATATATTTAAATTGTTTTAAGTTTGTATTCGCAATGTTATTGTGACCCTGCAAGCAAACATGGTTAGTGTAGGGTTAGCTGTAAAGGAAACAGTGAATACCTTCAGATGGAATATGAAAATACATACAGGAACTTTGACTGTTAGTCTATGTCTTTTTGTTAGAGACACCAAAAGCCGTTGTTCTTTTTCAACAGGTGTCTATACCACGGGAATTAAAAAGGTGCAAAATCACCTAGCTCAATAATTGTTCTGTCACATAATATATGACCAGTTAACATAAGGGTATGAACTGTAAGGAAAGAAGAACATTGGATGTTTTCCTCATGTAGGCATGACTGACTTCTCTGCGGACTCTCGCCCTCTCATGACAAATATCCGAATGTCTTTATCGGAGCTGCAACATCAGGCCGTAGAGCTGAGGTCGGAGGGCAACCAACTCAGACAGATGCAACTCGCCAACATGGCCGTGATGAAGGACATGATTCAGGACACATTTCTCAAGATAAAGGTGTTGTCTTAGTCTACATTCACTTTCGTAAACTACAGTTAGTAATATTTGCACTTTTTCACGGTCACATTGCCTTATATTCCATGGAGTTTCGACTGCTCTCAGCAATCTTCATCAGATGACTATTGCAAGATGGTGACACTGTGGTCATTCTGTGCAGACGTATCACTGGTGTGTGTGTCCCCCAGCCGCATGTCATCATGGTTGTAATCATTGTAATCACGACTATCATAATTGTAATCATGATTGTAAGAAATATTGTAATCACAATTGTTATCATTATTGCAATGATTACATTAATTGTCTGTAATAAGTGGTACAAATACTAATGTATCGTTTCATAACAGAGTTTACCAATATCTGACTGCGCATGGTAGTTTGATATCTGACTGCGCATGGTAGTTTGATATCTGACTGCGCATGGTAGTTTGATATCTGACTGCGCAGGGTAGTTTGAACCTGGGCAACTGAAATGTGCATAAGAAAATTGTCATCATATTTGTAGTCACGATAACAGTTAAAGTGAGTGTAATTTAATAATTTAAAATTTTCATTGATTACGGAATATAATTACTGTATCTTTGGTGAGTGGATTTGCACAGTTGTGATTGGTTAATGTCTCACAGGTGGCTGTTAGGACTGTTCCGGGAGCGAATGACCAGCCGGTGAGACAACAGCGCCAGATGGTGGACAAACAGATCAAGAGTTACAGCGAACTGACACGCAAGGTTGAGGATGACCTCAGGTACACATCTCTTAGAAAGTCGGTTATATTAATACGCTAACTGTTTTATTATTGAACAATCCATCACATGAACAATTGTTATTTAGAGTTATCCATTTTTCTTGTGGATGATTTGAGTGGTGATATACTCGCCAGATGCCACCACTGTAGTCGCAGGCCCTTAGCCAGGATAAATTTTTGGCCAGTCTTGAATTACTGAAAACTGTGCCTTTTAACACACAAACAGCTTGCATGGAAACCTTTCATGTCAGTCACAGTCATTACTGGCCAGTTTAGTTTTTTCAGTAACAAAACAGTGTCATTTGAGCCATTTATTTACATAACACTGATCCATCTGATTTGTTTCACTACCAGTTCTCCAATGATAATCATCACTGTGGGCCGTAAGACTTGGAACTATTAGTTAATCTAGTGACCAGCTGGCGCCCTCTAAATTCCACCTCTCATATCAGTTGTAATGACCCGTCTTGGTCAGTCTTAAAGATGGGCAGATGGGTCTTTGGAAAGCCCCTTTGTAGTAGAGAACCAAAAAAATGTAGAACGCTGTTCGTAATAGAAAGGTTTGTGTTGCAGAGACCTGGAGGCATCGGTGGAGGGAGTGAAGAATGACGTGCTGAGTAAGAAGTGCCGAGCCAACATGTCGGATGTCGAGTCCATGGCACTCGCTCTCAGTAGTGTCAGCAAGACTCTCGCGGACCTTAAAAGTAGGGTGCTTCTAACAATAGCCAAGCGAGTGTATGTTTGTTAATGTTTCCACTTAGACGGCTTCAACAGCGGGAACCAAACTTTTAGGGGGTCATCAATGACCCATGTAAGAAAGGTAACACCTTTCAAAATTCTCATCTGTTAAGGTGTTGTTAATTGTTTTAGGGTTCATACTGGATGTTATAGACGGTCGTAATCAATTGTTCTTAACGTAAACCAATTGTAGCACCTTTCAATCAGGGATATTTTATGTTGATGTAAAAAAACTCTTTCAAATGTAGATAGTAACAACCATCATTTATGAATAGTCCAGGAAACCATCTTTGGAGGATGAGCACTGTTGTTAACATATTTAATTTAACATTGTGCTAATTGTATAAACTGTATCATCACGTCAGTTTATCATATGCAAGTAGAAATGTAAAAAATGCTGGTTGATGTAAGAAATGCAATATTGAAATAGCCTTTAGACAGGTAACAATGTATAGTCCAGTGTCAACTATTACTTTTAGTATGTGTTTTTTCAGCAAAGTTCCCTGCACTTCACGATATGATGAAGAAAGTGATGTCAAGTGAGATGGAGATAGTCGTGAAAGAAGAGAAGTAAATTGTTTTCTTTAAGTCCATTGTGCAGCAAGGCTTGTTTCGGACACTCCAGTAGGTGGCAGCACTGTATTGGGGTTCTGAAAATTCAAAAATCCTCGCAATTATGTTGCATATTAGAATCATATCAAAACAAAGCAGGAATTATATTACTTGCATCAAATTGTATTTAAATTGTGGTGAAGCATTTTATATTGATGTACCCATAAAAATGACTTGCCATATTGCAAATGTGTTGCCGTACTGTGGTTTCTGTTCTGTTCTCATTGGCGAGTAAGTGCTGCCACCAAGTGGAATTATACAGAGGCCTCATTAAAGCCATTTCTGTTGTATGCTTGGCATAGTCTAGTTTAATTATACAGTTTGTCATTACCGCTGCATCTGCAGGGTGGATATTAAATCTATGTTTTTAATTTATGTGACACATTAAAGTAATTAAGAGCCAAAATTAAGACTGCAGAGAAGTGTGACTTTTTCTGCCTGATCTAAGTTCTGGAAGTTTGTGGTTTATGTTGTACTTTATATGTTAATACTGTTTACAAATTTGGATGTTTACCTTGTTTTTTTATTTGGCAATGTTATTGTACATGTGTTATTCAGTTACTCAACATTCTTTGTGGCTTGTTCTCATATTTTCCTGAAGTAAACGTTTCCTGTTCATTACATTTCACTTGCAACATTTTTATCTTAGCGTCACAACATGTTATTGTTTTCATTGTTAAGTCATGTTAAGTTATATAACTATCATTGGCATCTTGACAGCCTAAATAGTTTTAATGAAACACATTTTTGACCTATTTATGCAAATGCATTTAATTTTCTGGACCTTCCTCGTGAAATGTCATATTTTTGTTAACTGCCTAAAAGTATGCATCCTATCGTGAGCTAATTTTCAATGTATTATATCCATATGAAAAGAAAATCACAGGTGACGTAATCAGTTTACATGATGGTAACCATGGTAACCAGACAGCCTTAGAAATATATGATGGGGTGATGTTGTGGAGCATCCCACGGAAAATGGAATTCACGCATTTCAATTATTTATATATATTTTGATAAGCAATATGTGTGGCGGCCTAGGAAAACCAGTCACATTGACAACAAAATAATATGTATTTTTATTCAAGAAATGGAAAGCAATGCAATTTCCAATACATTTTACTGTATTCAAATATTCCCACCAGAACCTAAGTTACAAGAATTTAAAGAGTGCCCCTATAAAAAAACATTTCAGGAGAAAAATCAGTTTTAAAGTCGAGAGTCGTTATTCACATGAAAACAAAACTTCATGATGGTATAACAAAATATCTGCTGCTATTACCATATACAATCCAGTGAAGCAAATGTAGCTGTGTTTGTTAGCTTTAGCTTACAGAAATAATTATAAAATTCTGATGTCTATTTTTAAAGTTACCAGAATTGAAAGAGGGCACCCGTCAAACATTATTGCAGGAAAAAAGTACTCAGTGTCTGGAATCATCATAATTCATGTCAAAATAAAATTTTGCTGCAGTATTAATATAACGAAATATCTCAAAATCAACCCAATCTCAAAATCAACCCAATGACACAAAATCAACTTTATGACGTTTTTGCGGGCAATTACGTCTGGCGACTTCCGACTGGTTTTCCCAGGCCGCCACACATGTTAATTTGAGCAATGAAGTAGTTTGACTAAAGTAAGAATAATGCTGTCAATATAATAAATGTAATATTTGTTTATTAATATAGTACTGGTTTAGAACAAACTGTAGGAGAATTCAGTTTTCCATGGGACATTCCACAAAATAATCCCATCAGCTTTTTCTAAGATTATCAGTTACCATCATGCAAACTGTTTAGTATGCCACACTTTTTGTGTAGGTGTAATACACTGGAAATGTTATCAAGATATAATAAGTAGTTAATAACATAATATAGCAGTTAATTAAAGTTCAACATTTCACTGGCAGCCTGTCTTAAGAATATATGGTATGGTTAATATTAATGTTGTAAATTGTGTTTCATTAACACAAAATTGTGTGGATAGTATATAAAACATGTAGTTGGTAATAATTCTATTTTACGATAAATACAAACAAGCTTTGTTCATTTAAACTTTTCTCTTTGAAATGTTCATAGAAATGTACCGAGCAATTTCAGGAATAGTGGGATTTGCCTTGTTGTTATGGCTATTTCAAGTGGTGTTTGTTATTATTTTATTGTTTGCTTTCAATGTTTGCGTTGCACCCACGTTTAGATTTATCAAGGATGAACCAGAGAAGGTAGAAAAAGCTTTGAAAAAGCTTAAGAAACTGACTTCGACTTTATATACACTGAAGAGGTGAGGACGTTTGAGACAGAACAAATCAAACTGATGACTATTTCATATAAAGCTATATTTTGTTTCTTACAATTGAAGTGGTAAGTGATATTGACAAACTACACACATTAAGATATTTTCTATAATACAGCAAATTGTGTTATTGTTACCCTTTAAAAAACGTAGCTGATATAATTGTGAGTAAATGCAGTTTACAGTTTACTTTAAAAGTAAATGCACATGTTGTATCCTCCTCAACTTGATGCTTTATTTGTAAAAAAATTGACGTGTTTACAAAAAAATTGAATCTACCTTAGTGACTGACATGCTCCCTCATTTGTGCAGGTCAATTATATTTTGTTTTGATAAAGTGGTCAGATAATCTGGTTAATTATTTTCTATTTGACCCACTTGAAATCCAGTGACAAAATGATGATGGCTTATTTGTGTGTAACTACAAGAAGACTTGCATGTTATCTGATCTGGCAATCAAAGTAAATTATGTTGATGATACTCTTTATAAAAGTGCACTTTGATTGAAATAAATGCAGATGTTGGTGTATCTAAAAGTGATGAAATAAACCAATACTGATTGGCTAAATCATTTGCAGAGGGATTTCTAAATACAGCTGTGTGTCATTTTATTATTACTACGCAATCTTATCATTATGCAATGTATTTTAGTTTTGTGAACGTTGTGAATTTTCAAAATGTATGTCGGTAAAACATGCAAGAAACACTTTAGCTAACCTTTCATAATATTAGTTGAATACTTTTATAATCTTGTTGGTGATGATCAACACCAGCTTTTCAGAATGTTGTGTACACCTTTGTTACAATCCCGCCACACTATACCAAAAGAAGTCTCCCCTCCTTCCAGACTGGCCCTGGTGCAAGAGATGCAGCCACTGAATGTGCCAAATCTGAACACAAAGACATCAGCTGCAGGAGACGAGGACAGGAAGGCTGTTCTAGAGAGCATACAGGCGATGATTCCCAATCACCAAGCACGACTGGAATCACTTCAGGCAAGGAGTTCTCCAGGCTGCCTAGGCCGTTCAGAATAATATTTGCATTTCCACTCAATGAATATACCCTATCATCTGCAGCCATTCCTAGAAATTCTTATGACAAAGAAAGTGCATAATTTTTGCAACAAAATGCCTAGAAAATAATACAGTACCTTTCTACCCTAGCAGTATTTTCCCACAGGAAAATAATAACAAAGAAAATGTGACACATCAATAAAATAATATCTATGTGACACCGATTTTAAAATTAAACAAATGTAGTTTGTGGTTACCTGTAAGTTGTATATTTTATTACTAACACTAAATCCACAATGATGCCCTGTATAAGTCACAGTCTGGCTACCTTTACTGCACTGTTTTGTGTTCCATTTATCATAAGTTATTTCATTGCAGTATTATGTAATACTGCCTTAGTTCATTGTACAATACTCATTAGATTTACATCGAAGCCACCATATAACACCAAACATAGCATTGCACCAAACATAGCATTGCAGTCGTGTTCTTACTTTTTGAAAGAACTATTTCAGGTGAATTTTGAATTGTGTTACTACAATATTGTTATATTTCATAATTTATAAAAAAAATCATAATAAATACAAATAAATCGGCGGTTATTTCCGACGACATAGATCTCATTTAAAAGTAATTGTAAATAAAAACGGCGCAGCTACAACATCACAATTAAATAGAATAATTTTGTGACTTGTTCTCTTGCGTTGCAGAGTGCGGCTGAATCGAGGGAGCGGCTCAAGAAGATGACGAACAGCACGGAGACTCTGCGCTTTGAGAAGTCCCTGGAGTTGGCCCAGCGCCAACTGCGGGAGACGAAGTACGCGGTGGAGAACGAACAGCGTGCCGAGGAAGCCCTCAGCGACCTATATGGCAAGAGGGGAGTCAAGAAGGAGATCGCTCCCGGGTCAAAAGTTATTCCCTCGAACTCGGCGAGGCAGAACAATCTGCGTGACGGTGAACGGTCGCGGGATCTTCCCAGTCCCCCGAAACCGCCGCGATCGTCGCCGCTGTTTTCCCATGTATCGCCCACTTCCGGTTTGTCAGGGTCGATGACGACGGGCTCAGGGGGTATGACGACATCGGCGAACGGCCGCTCGCTGCAGCACTCACCGTGTTTCCTCACGTCGTCCGTCATGTCGAGTCCGTCGAAGACCAGCATGCAGTCGGCGAACCTCTCCCCGATACTCGGCTCGCCCAACAAACCGCCGATACCGCCGCCAGTTGGCGCGTCGATGTCTGGCAAGGGGCACGTCACCTTCTGCTCGGCCGTCACGGAGATCCGCAGTCCGACCCGCGACCACGCACGGAAGGTGGCTCCGCCGCCACCGCCCCGTAAGAGCAGTCGTGTGGCGGCGTACGTGTCGCCGAGACACAGCCCCGTCGTGCAGCATCACCCGCTGTACGAGAACGTCGAGAAGATGTCCAAGTGGGAGGTGAACACGAAAAAGGTGACGGACCGCCGGATGACGGTGGAGCCACCGCAGTCTCCCCAGATGTCGGTATCCAGCTCGGCGGCCGGGCCAAGGGTGTGCTCGTCGCCGACGAAACAAATCATCCTGATGTCGCCGCCGAAGCCGCGCAGACCGCTGACGAAGTTCCAGCAGGATCTAGCGGCCGGGATCTTCTCCGACATCAACAGGCCAGACCTGCAGGAACAGAAGCTGAATGCAGCGGAAGTGGTACGGAACGCCGAGAATTCGTCGGCAGAACTGTCGACCAGCGACAGCGAAAGTTCGACGAGCGCAGACTCCCAGGTGGGGGTGGCCGCGTTACGTCAGCGCCTGAAGATGGTCTCCACCAACGGAACCATACTGGAAGAGGTGTCCTCGCCCAAAGGCACAAAGCGATTGCCGCCTCCGCCGCCCGAACGCAAGGCGAGCACACTGATGGGAAATACCCACAATGCACAGGGTGGTATGGCGAACGGTGGTTCCGGAACAATGGCGGAATGGGAGACGCAGCAGGGTGCAAATGACAACCAACTGATGGGAGTTATTGTTAAGACTATTACAAAGTACGGCGAGACGGAGATATATTAATGTGTAAAGTGATGCGGGGCAAGGGAATATGGGGCACGTTTTATGTTTTGTCTGTGGAGATTTAATATCGCGCTGAAATATGTAGGCGTCGCCGTTTTAGATACTTATTGAATTTTATCAGGAATTTTATTATATGTTGCATGGGCCAGTGTTAAGAAAGGCCGCGTGACCAAGGGTGGCTGAATCAGAAACTGCAGTTATTGTTTGAGCGTTGTGTATTTGTGTCGATACTGCTGGTTGCGCTTGATGAACTTCAACATAGCAACACTTATTTACCATTGTACAAACGTTGTTAACACAGCCGACTTACGGACGTCACGACATGCATAAATAGACTTGTATATAAACCACCAAGACAATTTAGTTTATACATAAACTACGTATTTAATGTACCCGTAATGTAGTTAACGTTTTATTTATTTCATTTTAAAATAAATTTCATGTGTGATTGCGTGTGAGTTGTTGACGTGTCAGTAGTTTGACCAGTGGCGTTGCCACTGCATATGCTCTGTAAGATATACAACGGGTTTTTGGTATAACTTCATGGAATAATTTTCAGTTCGTAGGACTTCTCAAAGCGGTTTACCCGTATCCCCATGACAGGAACACAAAATCGACTTTCTTTGTAAGCATTCAGCCACTATGCAACTACTGCAAAGACTGCCTAATCCTTTACATGTACTACTGTCTATAGTCACGTACTCATTTATACAGCTGCGATAACGTGAAGTGACGTCGCCAAACCTACGTAACTGCAGCAAGGACTAGTTTCAACTACAATAGTCAGTTGCATAGCTTTATAGAAAGCTTACTTACATTACTCTATAATTTACTTCCTTTGGTCATTGACCTCGTAACAAATGGCGATTGTTTTACACAAGAAATAACAATAGTTAGTTGTAGTTATTTACACACGCGTACCCGATATGGCTTTCTCCTGTCGAAGAAAGATGAGAACAGGACGAATTGAAGAGTGAGCATCTCCACTAAGAAGGAGGTTTAAGATCAAAATATTGTGATAATCATAACTGATGCCTTTGGTTATTTACTTCATGTGTGGGTTTTAGCTGGCAGAAATGTATTACACTGGAACCCAACCTTGATCGTTACAACATGGTTTTAGTGTGGAGTTTGCCATCAGTTAAATCAGCAGGCGGTTGCTGTTCGTCCAACTTGCCAAAGGCAAAGCGACGACTCTGAAAAAGCATCACCCAAAGCCTCAAGAGCAGTCAGCATCAATAGACAATTAAGTTGCTAAGATTACATTACTGCTACAGCCACTTGGAGGCGTGCTGCCGTCCCCAGGGACCGAGATCTTCATACCGATCTTCGCAAGCGAATAGTCTGCCTTTTTTTTTATAGTATTATTACAAAACGTACTTCAGTTACATTCGAGTTTTGTCTGCAACAGAGCTATCTCTGTGCAGATAGACAGCACACACTAGCGTACTCCCAGATTTCATGATATCGGATTGCCTATCAAATATCAAGGCACGATGCTACGAGGCATTAGTTTGGGCCATCATATAAATATTATAGAGTATGCCAGCTCATCATGGGACCCCCACACCAGGACAACATCCAACTGCTGGAAGCTGTTCAGAGGCAGGCCGCGAGATATACCACCAATATAACCTTGATGTATCGTGTGTCATACCACCTTAACAGACACACCGGCAGTGACGTTTCTTCATCCATCTACACTGGCAACAAGATCCCACAACCATGAAATCTAGTTAAATTTCTCAGGTAAGTTTCTTGTGTTTTTAGCGAGTCTAGTTTTTGAGAAAAAAATTGCACATTGTTCGAGACTTATAGCTAGATAGGGTGAGAGGATATTTAGCTCCAGAGGGGAATGTTTACTACAGTACATAAATCGAAGATGCATTAGTATTACTGCAGTACTACGTTGTTGCTTGTTCAACGTTGCGGTCTCTGTTCTTTTTCCATTTGTTCTAGTGCATAACGCAGTCATGTCGTCGGGTCAAATGTGTGAAATGTACCTTGTCGCTGACCCACGGTAAAGGTAAATTTGTGGACAGTAAACGCATTGAGACATGTCATGGACATAAAAAAGAGATATAATTAAAAGTGTAGTTAGTTAAGATATCTAACTAAAACTACAGTTAGTTAAGGATAATATATTTACTTGGACGGTCGGGGAAGGCAACCTTCCATGATAAAGAGGTGTATTTTCCTGTTTAAATGTGATGTCCATTGTCATAACAAAGCTTTTGATGCAAAATTTTTTTTTTCTATGTTTATTGTTATCGACAATGTAGAATATGGGCTGTTTTGTGGATTAAGCAGATGTAAGGTGGATTTGGCGGATATACGGGAGGTGGGTACTGAAGTGATTGTTCGCTTGTATGCTACGCTAATTCACTCTTCCAGACATTCCGATTCCACGCACAAGTCAATACACAGTTGTAGGCGATTCACCAACTGGCGGTTTACTACGCATATGATACAACATAGTTCCTAGCCTAGTTATGAGGTATCACAACATCTCCCTCTGCGGAAAATAATAAAGAAAAAGAGTGTATCAATCAGATTGATGTGATACAAAATGAGATGTCATGTATAACAGTATGACTAAATGACTATACTAATATGGCAATATAACACGATAAAGTTCGTTGTATACTAGTAATTATGAACTATAATTATTTAATATGACACAGTCTGCTGCTAGTCATCTTGGAACCTCGATGGCTTCCGGATCGTCTGATCGTCGGCTCAGGTAGTGGCGCATCAACAGTGGTTGTGTCGCCAGTCGTCGGGACAGGCGGCGTCACCTGTTGATCGTCCGTGTTGTCATCTCGGAAGGTCACTCGTCGCCGTGCGTGCTCTGCAGGGTCTTTCATAATGCTCCTAGGTCGATACGTGGCATGTAGCTCCCTTAGGTGCGCCCTCGTTCTGCGCAGCCTCGTGCCGTTCGGCGTCTGCACAACGCGTATGACCGTGGCTCTGCGCACTGCGTCAGGGTCTCGCCTGGGCACCACTGGTGAGACTCTTTGTTGAGGATCCTCACGCGCTGTCCGGCATGCAACGTAGCGAGCCCTTGACCCGTGTCGGTCGTGGTCGGTTATCATGCGCTCTCTGCGCTGCTGTAGCTGCTCGTTGTTCAGTTGCTGGTTCTGCTGCATCAGCACCGGATGGTGACTGGGTAGTGTCGTGCGGACAGGTCGGTTGAAGAGGATTTCGCTCGGACTGGGCAAGTTGCTGTCTATCGGCGTGCATCGATGTTGTTGTAGCGCGATCAACACGTCATTGCCGGTATTGGCGCATTTCTGGATGATCCCCTTGGCCGTCCTGACCTGTCTCTCAACCAATCCGTTCGATTGAGGATATCTGGGTGATGTTGTGGTGTGCTTGATGTTCCATCTCCTGTACAGGTCGTCGTATGGCTTCCCTACGTACTGTGGGCCATTGTCGGTGATTATTTCCAGTGGTGGTCCAAACATGCTAAACCACTCTGCTGACATGTTGGCGATGGCAGTGCTGGTTGTCGTGTGCATCTTCTGGACGACGTAGAACTTGGAGTTATAGTCAGTGACGAGCAGGTAGTTGTCTCCTTTGATTTGGAACATGTCACTAGCCACCTTGGTCCACGGTGTGGATGGCACATCATGAGCGATGAGAGGTTATTGTCGATGTTCTGGCTGGTTCTCTTGACATGCTGCACATGCTTTGATCATTGTCTCTATGTCTTTGTGGATGTTCGGCCAATATACCGACTCTCTCATGAGTCGACGTGTCTTCTCGATCGATACAGAGGTGTGACTCGTGAAGTTGCTGCAGGGTGTCTGACCTCAACGCCTCTGGTATGATCACCTGTCTTCCTTTGGATGCTGCACTTGCGTGGTGCGTCAATCGATGATTCCGTATCTTGTTTCAGTGTTAGATTGGCTTCCTTCAACACGTGATCCATGCTGTAGCCTTTCTCTTGGTCGAGGAGGTGCTTTTGCAGTAGTTCATGCGGAGTGCTTGCGATGATCAGCTCAATGATCCTCTCGACCAACTCGCGTTCACCGAAGTCGCATAGGCCGCCCTTGTAGCGCGCTCTGTTGACGAATTCGTCAGTTGATTCACGTTCATTTTAAAATGTCATCAACTCCATTCTATAGATTCGGAAGTTTAGTCTGATGTCGAGTTGGTCTTCAAACAGTTTGTATAACTTCGCAGGATCTTTCTTTTCGTCCTCCGTCAGTGTTGACGAGTTGATTCGCTTCAGCCCCTCGTTTCCCACAGCGATCTGTATCTTTACCGCCTGTTTGGCCGGGTCAACAACATTCTCGTCGGTTAGTATGAGAGTCATTCGTTGTTTGAACGTTTCTGCAACGTTCTCGCCAACCCAGTCCATAGTGGAGTATTTTGCCATTGTGGGTGCAAATACGGTGTTATTTTGTTACGTGTTGCGTTTTTGTGGTGCGTTTGGGCGTATTTGTTATTAGCCCGGCAACTGCTTTTACGAGTTCGCCGGCTATAACACTGTTACTGCGCGTTAGCGGTGTGCGCTATGCAGCGACCAAACGTGAAGCTTTTGATGAGTTGTGTCGCCCCCTGGTGACCAGTTGTGTAGCGCGCGGAGTGATACACAGATGTATCACGCGTGACGGCATGCGGGAATCTTGTGACGATGCCGGATCGGATTTTGGGTTGCTGGCTTTGAAACTGTAAAGTGCCGAATAGCGTAGAGTCTACGCTATTCGGTACTTTACAGTTTCAAAGTTGATGATTCTGATGCTCACTGTTACCGCTGTTTTATGTCTCCCGACGCTGCCCATGAAGTGATTGTTTGCTTGTAGTCAATACACAGTTGTAGGCGATTCACCAACTGGCGGTTTACTACGCATATGACACAACATAGTTCCTAGCCTAGTTATGAGGTATCACAACAGGTACCAGTAATAAAACATAATAGTGGATTGCTATATTGATCAGGCATTGAGTAAGTCGGGACATAACGCCCATGTTTCAACCAAACTCTTGCGCAGTGAAATTCTATTGCATCTGTCCACCAATATGTCGTGTACACAGCTACATATATTGTCGTATTTACGGTACTGTTTGTGTTACTTATCTTAACAAATATGTTAGGTGTAGAACATTTTGCGAGAGTCGTCAAAAGGGACGTTTTACCCCACTCTAGGTAAAACGCCCTTTTATGTGTGGCAAAACGCTCAAGTGAGGGCGTTTGACCCCGTCCTCTAATTATTTAAAAAGTTTATGTTTAAACACATGTGTTTATGTAATAGTAGTACTTTAAGAACAAAAGGACTTGCACTTGCATCATTCTATTGATGTGTGTGTGCGTGCGTGCGTGCGTGCGTGCGTGTGTGTGGTTATTATTATTATGTATGGTTCATTGCAGTAATGTGTGAATAATGTGACGTAACTTATCGCACACTTCCCATCGCTGAGTCATTAGTTCCGCGACCTCTCAGGGAGGGGTGGTGTCAGGGAGGGGTGGTCCCAAGGAGAGGTGGTGTCAGGGAATGGTGGTCTCAGGAAGGGTGCAATTGGAAGATTGTTTTGATCCTCAAGGATCCAAGTGTTGGAGGTCATTCAAAAACACCCCCAAATCAGTGTTGCTACGGGCCTGAATGGGTATAGGTACGATGAGAACAAGTAGTGTAAGTGAAAACATTCAACATGTATTTATAGTAAAACGTAATTATTGGTGTGTGCCAGTGTCATCATGTGGCTTCCACAATGTCCAACGAACGAGCAAAAAGTAATTATTGGTATGTGCCAATGTTAACATGTGGCTGGCATAATGTCCAACGAACGAGCAAACAGTAATTATTGGTATGTGCCAATGTTAACGTGTGGCTGGCATAATGTCCGACGAACGAGCAAACAGTAATTATTGGTATGTGCTAATGTCAGCATGTTGCTGGCATAATGTCCGACGAACGAGCAAACACTAATTATAGGTATGTGCCAATGTTAACGTGTGGTTGGCATAATGTCCGACGAACGAGCAAACAGTAATTATTGGTATGTGCCAATGTTAACGTGTGGCTGCCACACTGTCCGAAGAACGAGCAAACAGTAATTATTGGTATGTGCCAATGTTAACGTGTGGCTGGCATAATGTCCAACGAACGAGCAAACAGTAATTATTGGTGTGTGCCAATGCTAACGTGTGGCTGGCATAATGTCCAACGAACGAGCAAACAGTAATTATTGGTGTGTGCCAATGCTAACGTGTGGCTGGCATAATGTCCGACGAACGAACAAACACTAAGTATTGGTGTGTGCCAATGTCATGTAGCTGCCACAATGTCCGATGAACGAGCAAACAGTAATTATATTGGTATGTGCCAATGTTAACGTGTGGCTGGCATTATGTCCGACGAACGAGCAAACAGTAATTATTGGTATGTGCCAATGTTAACGTGTGGCTGGCATAATGTCCAACGAACGAGCAAACATTAAGTATTGGTGTGTGCCAATGTCATTATGTGGCTGGCACAGTGTCCAACGAACGAGCAAACACTAATTATTGGTATGTGCCAATGTTAACGTGTGGCTGGCATAATGTTCAACAAACGAACAAACAGTAATTATTGGTGTGTGCCAATGCTAACGTGTGGCTGGCATAATGTCCGACGAACGAACAAACATTAAGTATTGGTGTGTGCCAATGTCATTATGTGGCTGGCACAGTGTCCAACGAACGAGCAAACACTAATTATTGGTATGTGCCAATGTTAACAAACGAGCAAACAGTAATTATTGGTGTGTGTATCAATGCTAACGTGTGGCTGGCATAATGTCCGACGAACGAACAAACACTAAGTATTGGTGTGTGCCAATGTCATCATGTGGATGACACAATGTCCGACGAACGAGCAAACAGTAATTATTAGTGTGTGCCAATGTCATCATGAGGCTGCCACAATGTCCGACGAACGAGCAAACACTAATCATTGGTGTGTGCCAGTATCATCATGTGGCTGCCACAATGTCCGACGAACGAGCAAACACTAATTATTGGTGTGTGCCAGTGTCATCATGTGGCTGCCACAATGTCCGACGAACGAGCAAACACTAATTATTGGTGTGTGCCAGTATCATCATGTGGCTGCCACAATGTCCGACGAACGAACAAACACTAAGTATTAGTGTGTGCCAATGTCATTATGTGGCTGGCACAATGTCCGACGAACGAGCAAACACTAATTATTGGTATGTGCCAATGTTAATGTGTGGCTGTCACAATGTCCGACGAACGAGCAAACAGTAATTATTGGTATGTGCCAATGCTAACGTGTGGCTGGCATAATGTCCGACGAACGAGCAATCAATAATTATTGGTGTGTGCCAATGTCATCATGTGGCTGCCACAATGTCCGACGAACGAGCAAACACTAATTATTGGTGTGTGCCAGTGTCATCATGTGGCTGCCACAATGTTCGACGAACGAGCAAACACTAATTATTGGTGTGTGCCAGTATCATCATGTGGCTGCCACAATGTCCGACGAACGACCAAACACTAATTATTGGTGTGTGCCAGTGTCATCATGTGTCTGCCACAATGTCCGAGGAACGAACAAACAGTAAGTATTGGTATGTGTCAATGTTAACGTGTGGCTGGCATAATGTCCAATGAACGAGCAAACAGTAATTATTGGTATGTGCCAATGTTAACGTGTGGCTGGCATAATGTCCGACGAACGAACAAACACTAAATATTGGTGTGTGCCAATGTCATCATGTGGCTGGCACAATGTCCGACGAACGAGCAAACACTAATTATTGGTGTATGCAAATGTCATCATAATGTCGTCATTTGGCTGGCATAATGTCCGACGAACGAGCAAACAGTAATTATTGGCGTGTGCCTGGCTTCGTTTTAGATTCGTCCGGCTGGTGTACATTCCTCGTGTGACCATTAGCCACAATCAATACACTGAACCCATGTTTCACCAGATCTGCTGTTTCCAAACGGTTCATTGCACACCAACCAGTGCGATTCCTGGTTGGACGTTTAATCGATGTGAACGTTCTGCTTCCTGGACTTCTTGGTTGTTATACCCAGGGTTCGCACATGTCCCCGAAAGTCTTGAATGTTCTTGGATTTGATTTGTTTCTCTGTTCCAGCATCATTTTGTAGCGTGACGCGGTGAGGACAATACTATTTGTAATTTTTCGTTGTCTGGTTAATGGTAGATCTCATTTTGCTAGTAATTGTTGGTGCTTGCGAGGGCGAGCATTCCAGGATGATTCCACGTGCTTGGCATACAACTGCTGTGGATTCGCCAGCAACGGATTTGGACTTTTCAACAACTGCTCTGGGTTCGGCAGCAACGGCTTCGGGGTTTACAACAACTGCTGCCTATTGCTCTGCATTGGGTTCAAGATGGATAACTGCCACCCTTGGCTGGTCAACAGCTGCTGTGAGCCGGTGTCGCGCTTACCTTTATCCGGGCGTTAAATAATATCCGGGTGACGTTTCTGCGCGTGCGCGTATCTAGGGGAATATATTTAACGCTACCTACGATGTTTACATTTATCCGGGCGTTACATTTTATCCGGGTGATGTTTATGTGCATATGTAAGACATACTATTTGGCACCAGTAAATCAGGTGGTGATAACTATTATTTAGTAGTTAAATATGTTTCGTTTGTTGTTGAAACACGATCCTTATAGTTAGAGCACATAATAATAATTTCCTGTTTCATATTTATAACCAAGTATAAGAGTAAGTCACGTGACGTGTGCGTGGAGAGGATATTGTTTATGTCTGTGGGAATCAAACATTTTATAATTTATGTCACAATTATATATATATATATATGCCATGGCGTAATAATAATAATAACAGTATTTAATATGACTTTTAGGGTGCATATTGAGGAATACAGATCTACGTAGTTATATGAAATGGCTGAATAAAAATGTCCTGATATTATGTCAGTCGTCGGCGAGATACACTGTTGTAAATTATGTGTGTGTGTGTGTGTGTGTGTGTTTTCATTAATATTTAATTACTGCACAAATCATTGACATGTCTGATAATGTTATTACGTGGGCATTAGAAAGGCGTTTACAGCTATATAAAAACATGTTATTAGTATAGTGGCAGTAGCAACAGATGGGGAAGCAGACCTTTAAGAACAGCTAATGAAATGGATGGCCATATTCAGGAGGTTGACGTGACAGAGAGTTTGGTGAGATGTTGGCTGAAGTGGGCGGTACACATAGAACGAATGGGGGGGGGGGGGGGGGAGAACAGCTAGCGAAGAAAGCGGATACACGGAAAGTGGACGGGGAAAGGAGGCAAGGAAGCCTAAGATTGCGTTGGGAAGATTGCTTTAAGAGAGACTTTGAAGGATTGGGAGAGGGGTGGAGAAGGAAAGCGAAATACAGAGGTGAGTGGAGACGGTGCGTTGAAGATAACAGTAAAAAGGCAGTGAGGGGAGGAACAGAAAAGAAAAGAAAACCCAGAAATCAAGGTCCGCCTCACCTTGGCCCACGAAAAGAAGAGGAGAGCAACAATTGTGGCTAGTTTTTTTATAGACAACTACGCAAATGTATGCTTTAATATGAACATGAAC
The DNA here is from genome assembly GCA_963995525.1 of Escarpia spicata. NCBI lineage: Eukaryota > Metazoa > Annelida > Polychaeta > Sabellida > Siboglinidae > Escarpia > Escarpia spicata. The sequence goes on along the minus strand of OZ023205.1, from coordinate 63,757,327 downwards.
AGTTATTATGCAAACAAAATGTAATATGCTGGACCATACATCAATAATATTCAATTCAAAAGTTGTTGAGAAATTGTCCAAATGAGGAAGGAAGGCTCATCAGAGTTACAAATTAGTATAATAAATACATTAAAAAAACTGCAGAATATGACATATATAGTATTATATACATAATACTAAAAAACTAGTTTGCTGCATGTATACCTGCGTATACACTGTATGCATATGATAGAAACATTCATTGATTGTTCATGTTACTTGACTATTGTTATTTTTACATTAGTCAAGTGTATCTCCTGGAGTATACAATTGAAGACATGACAGACTATGCAACTCCTAGAAATGTCATAATTGTCATAACACATACATATAATATAATTATTGGTGTATTTGTTATGTTGTATCAGACATAAGTTGTCGACCTATAAATAATACATACAGTCAACCATCACTTTACGGTAACCTCGGTAATACAGCCCTCTCGCAATTGAGGTCACTCTACGACAATTCTACATAGAGTAAAGTATAAGAAAGTAGTCCTGCTAATAAGATCACCTCGCTAACCAGGTCGCTTTTGCTCAGACCCAATGGTGACCTTCATAACGAGGTTCCACTGTAATTGCTTTTTACTATATTCTAAGACTATTTGTTGATAGAACAATAACTGCACTTTATATAGTTCACCGTGTTCAAAGTTTGCAATCAATTTTATATAACTCGTTAAACACAAGATATTCTTTTCAGCTGAAGCAAACAACATACAATACACCTTTTTAGAAACATAGCACACAATAATCACTCATTATCCACACAGACATCACACACAAAGTAGTTATTGACCACTGCAGAACACTGTTGCTGCTTGGTGTGATTCTGGGCACATGTGATGTGGTACTGCCAGTGGCACCAGTCACATCTCGCCTGCAACAGATACATCTTTTATTCTACCATAGCCATATTGCGAGACAAGGTGTTTCAATGCAGTACTATTTACCAAACAAATTGATGAAATACTCATCCTTCACAGAATGCTAGTAGTTATATAAAGGACAAAATCCCACCACAATAAAGGTAACCCTTTTATAGATATTGGAAGAACTAAACAACAGATGATTGCAATACTCAGTGAGATGTCCATAAACCAGGAGTATATTGTGCATCTAGTGACATACCAGCTGGATTTGAACCAGCCACAAAACACTGATATATTGCATTCGATTGTTGAAGTATACAAAGAAATTATAACTCTATATGACGAGTGTGGACAAAAGTCAGCTGTTTGATCGATATGTACTATGGAAGATATTACCTATTTCTAAAATTGGTAACACAGAGTTATGCACTTGCTTCACCTGAACAAGACATCGTAAGAGCATGGTAAGACAAGACTAGTACATGAAACCAAATTCACACAGGTTTTATTCACAATATATTTTATTCACAGTGCACACAAATATACACAGCTATATAAATGAGTACATAACTATAGGCATCATTGAATCTACATACATGACTAGCTTTCAAACTGTAATACCTAATTGCAGTGAGTGTTGCTGAATGCTTCCCGGAGACTGTGTTGTGGTAGGTTTATATATATGTATATATTATATATATATGTTGTTACAAAAGTAAATTAAGACTTGCAGAAAACAATCAAGCGATAGTATCAATATGGCCAATTATATACAATAATTATAAACAGTTGTTAAATATTACATTTCAATTAAATTAACTGTATATACCAAGGGGGTCTACACATATTATTTAAATATTGTGTACGACTCGTACTGATAGAAGTCCACATCAATAATGGCTAAATACATTATTACATAGACTATTTTATATTTCATTTGGTGGCTATGCTATGGCTATGCCTGTGGCATTACTACTAGTCAGTAGTCTGTCGACTATTCGACTACGTGAGTACCGGGTATGTCTGTGACTGTGTATCACTACGGCCATGACTATGCTGCATGCACTATCCAATGTTAAACCTATCAATACTATTACATTTACATCCTGGCATCCAGAAGAATATTCCACAGTTTGTTGCACATGCGCGGTTTAAAAGGGTTGATAAAAACAGCGTGTTTTTTTTTTTTTTTAAAGGTGTGTCTAGGTAGTATTTTTTACCCAGACCTCAACTGCCGCTTTGAAGGCTGTGAGGGTACTGGCCGAGGACGCTTTGTCAGGGATCTTGTTCCATAAACGGATAGCTAAGGGGAAGAAGGAGTGGAGGTGAGTGTTTGTTCTGGAGTGAGGCAGGAGGAGCTTGTTGGGTTGTCTCCTGGTGATGCAGTTGTTTGTTGTCAGTGTGCCATCAGTTGGCGTGATGTCCACAAGTCCTCTCATTATCTTGTGCATAAAGGTGGCCTTGTTGACAGTTCTTCTTTCTTGGAGGGTCTGTAGTTGTAGTATGTTTACAAGTTATGTGGCACTGATATAGTGGTTAAAATCATGGTAGATTCTCCTCGCGGCACGGCGCTGGACAGCTTCGATGGTGTTTACCAGGTGTTGCTGGTGGGGATCCCACACGACAGAGGCGTACTCCAACACGGGGCAGACCAGTCCTTTGTAGCAATGTCAGTGCACCTGTGGAGGGCACCCTTTAATGTTTCTGTATATGAAAGCACTTGTACGGTTTGCCTTGGCAGTGATGGTCTGTATGTGGTTTCCCCAGTGGAGGTCAGCGGTCAGCTCTACACCTAGGTGTTTGGCGCTGGTGACTCTCTCCAGGGGCTGCTGATGGAGTGAATACGTTGCTATGATGGGCTTGCGCTTCTTTGTGACAGTTAGGACGTGACACTTGGATATATTGAAACTCATCTGCCACTTCCTCTCCCATTTCTCCAAGCCCAAGGTGTTGAGGTCCTGTTGTAGTTGGCGAGTGTCGGCTGTGCTGTGGATGGTGTGATACAGAATCGTGTGATGAGCGAATAGTCTAGCCTTGGTTTTAATGTTATTGCACAGGTCGTTGATGTAAATGACAAAGAGAGTTGGGCCGGCCCTAGGACAGACAAACAAAACTTTCTGTATAGGTATTTTGACTGACAAAATGTCCTATGCCCGCATAGCCTATGGACACATCACGCCACTTTAAATTGCCTTTGTAACGCACCTTTTGTGACATACTTCGATGCCGCAAAGCGTATCCTCCTCTTCCTGCTGTCATTGTTTGCAACCGTTGGATGGTGTACGCCATTGTTAATGTAGTGCATGAGCTGCTCGTAAAACATTTCTGCGTTCGTTTTAACACAACTCATACTGTCAGTTTATACGGTAAACGGAAATGACTGACTCGCGCATGCACAGAAAGGCCACTCGGATATTATTTAACGGGGGTGCCGCGGGGTGGGAAGCGTAAACGTACCCAATGGTAACTAATGACAACAACCGACTCGCGCATGCGCAGAAACGTCACCCGGATATTATTTAACGCCGGATAAATGTAAGCGTCACACCGGTCATGGATTACCTCAGCAGGTTCTTGTGGTGCGAATTCGTGATCAAACTTGGTGTCATTGAATGGCCAGGTGCCGCTTGCTAGAAACCCGTTCACGGCGCTCTGGACGGTCGCTGTTGCATTGTTTGCCTCACAGAAAAGCGGTACTAGTTCGAACTTTGTGAATGCTCGTCTCCTGAGGCTGACAAGCCAATTGTTGCAAACACGAGAGTATACCGCTTTGAGCGATTTGAAAAAGGTCCTGTCAAGCGGCTGCAAACGGTGGGTGCAACGAGGGGGGGAGTAACGAGGATGACGCCATGTTCTTTTGCGAAGTCGACTACTTCAAGGGTCTTATGACTGTCATGGCCACCCATAAGAAGAATGTGTGGAGTTTCTTTCTTGCACCCTGCCACTGAAACGAAGTGGCGGATTCATTTCAAGAAGAGGCCATAATCTGTGTACCCTGAACCGCGATAGTTGACGTCGCCTATTGCACCAGCATGAGCTCCATGCATTAGTGTATTCAACATTCATTTTCTAGGGAACACAAAAAGGGGTGGGATAAAGACTCCAGCAGCATTAGCACAGCAGAGAGCTGTTATGTTCTTTCCCCTTTCGCCGCTTGCTACTTTGCGCACCTGCCGCACACCGGTAGTGCATACGTTTTTGCAGGTTTATTACTGTGCTAAACCCAGTCTTATGACAATTCAAAATGTTTAGTGGTCCAAACTCTCCTGCTTCCATAACGCCCCAGTAAATATCAAAACAGTGCTTGACCGCTTTCTGGTTGAACCCAATCCTTCTTGCCAGACTGGTAGAGGTTGCAAACCTTATTGTCAGATCCGGGTGACGTCTGATGAATCCTGAAAACCATTCCCTCCCAGCAAGCTTGGTGTTTCTGTCGAAACGATGATTCAAACTAGATCGCTCAGCGAGGTCATGTGCTATTCTCCTCACGTCAGTCATGGTTAGCCCGTATATAGCATTTTATACCTCACGTATGTACGTGACTAGCTCGTTCTTGTACTCATGCGAAAACACAGGCGAAGTGTTTCCCATATGTATTGTTCCCGGATGTGTGACGACACCGTCGAGGTGTCTTCTCAGACTGCGACGTGGAATTCCGTATTCTTCACTCGCCACATTAAGGCTTTGCTCTTGATGAACAGCCTCAGCTGCAGCATGAAGCTACTCGTCACCATAGTGTCCCCTAGTTGTCTTGCGTTTGTCAAAACGCACCATCTGAAGAATTTGTTTTAACATATATATTGACAAGTTATGTATATATATATATATATATATATATATACATATATAAATATATATATATATATATATATATATGTATGTATATATATATATACACATATTTATTTGTTTTGTATTTTAATGCATGTATACGTGGAGTGAGACTCTAATAAAATACTACTACTACTACTACTACTACTACTACACACACACACACACACACACACACACACACACACACACACACACACACACACACACACACACACATATATATATATATATAATATATATATATATATATATCCTTTCACCTGTATAATATTATAATCAGCAATAGTCAATCGTGACTTTATGGTTTCACATATTCCCATAGCGCCGTGGGGCATAACGCCCTTCCCCGTGCGTTTTGCTCCATCACTCGCGGTGCGTTTTACCCCAAGCAGTAGCCAATCAAACTTTGTAATTTCCACGAACCTCATATTATCGCCGATCGTTTTCACTTAACAAATATTTTCGATAAATATAAATAAATACCTATTGGTATGTTTCTATTCGCTAACTATTATAGAGATATCACAACAATGGCTTGCTCGTCAATTTTTACTTTTTCGATGTGAACAGTTATAAATATGTAAAACGTAAAACTCTGAGATGTACATCTTCTGACAACCTGGAGATGGTCTTTCGCCCCACAAGGGGCCTAATACCCCGGCTTAAACTAATGACATTTTGATATTTCTGGACTTGGGGTAAGTTCAACACCCGCACATCATCCATGATAGGCGCCTACATGCATCACGTGTACATCCTGCGTTTATCTCCATCGCCACATCGGAACGTTCCTATGCTGTGTCCGACGTATCGATCACAGAGAGCGAATAGCCGCCTCTCTTGTAGTATCGATTTTATTAAGCAAGCGCATGGATAGTCCACTTCGTGTAGGTCTGCTGATTACAACGGTCCCACTTACGATTGGCAAAGACATCAATAGAACACGCATCAATATAACTAGTGCCTGACCCAACGATCGAGAAGGAATGTTTACTCTTAAAGGCTGAAGATTTCGCGACGTGCAATGAAAGTGTGAAATGTATTTTAATTGTAAAGAAATGTGAAGAAGCACCCGACGAAATGCTAATCTGGTCATCCGCTACTAAACGATTTGGTATTGTGCCATTCGCCGGAAAGAGATGATCTTACTTTCGATAAATAATATAATTATATCATCTTGCCAAAACGGTATAGAAATATAGATTTCCCTCGCTTGTCCTCATTCGTTGCTCGACGGTGCTTCCGGGAAGGTCGTAGACCCATCGTCATTGTGTGCTGCTGATTGTTTTCGTGCCGATGTTGCTTGTGATCACACGACAGCAGTTCCAAGTACATCGCAAGAACGTCTAGTCTGTCTGTCTGTCTGTCTGTCTGTCTGTCTGTCGGTCGGTCGGTCGGTCGGTCGGTCGGTCGGTCGGTCGGTCGGTCGGTCGGTCGGTCGTGCGGGCGGTTGTGTATCCGTTCGGTTGGTTGGTTATGTGCCGTTTGATGAAAATAAATAATTCCAAAGCAAACCATGGATAGTGCTCGACCGATTCCACCTTTGAAGTCGCTCAGTGCAGCGTGTGACGCGTCGCCAATAAAGGTCGCCTTCAACGCTGACCGAATTTCTTTGAAAGAACAAGAGAATCCGTCGCCTCTCGAACATCAGCCTGTCGCACCAGGTCCGTGCTGTTGCCGCTGCTGTTGCCGCTGCTGCTGTTTCCACTGCGATTATGGATAGAGCGCGGTGGCGTGGTAGTTACAGCAGCTTTTGTTTGAAAAGAGAGGTATTCCCAGACAGATTAAGTCAACTAGTTTATAGTTTAAAATTAATAGTTTATTAAATCAGTGATAAGTAAGCCTAGTATGTTGTTGAATACACCAACATTTCACAATCAGTCACCGGGCTTGGTCGAAACGAAGTGCAAAATGGTTTTTGTACGAATGCATAGGCCAACTTGCCCCATCGTTGTCCTACTGGATGCCCCACACTCCTCCACTTTGTGTCTACAGCACACCGCTATGCTGTTAATACCGATAGACCAGTGTCGTGTTTTCTGAGCTGGTTTTCGTTACACCTAACCGATGGATTCCAAACCATAATATTATAGGGAATTGCTTGTCCGCTGCACTGCCCATTTCATGTTATGTTCCCATGGTTCAGTTCTTGGGCCTTTGCTTTTCACTCTACACTACGCCACTAAGCTCTGTTATCCAAAGTCATAATTTGGATCATCACCTTTATGCAGATGACACACATATCTACATTTTATTGGCTGCCTCGGATATAAATCACTCCCTAAACCAGCTGAGTGATTGCCTGCAAGCTATATTCCACAGGATGACTGACAGCAAATTAGAGATAAACTCAAATGAAACAGATGTTATCACCAATGGTACCCCAATGCAGCGAGGTAAACTTGGTGGTGTTTTTTTAATGGGTATCTACCCTGAGTTACTATATCGTACCAGCAACCTATAATAATAATATATCACTTTCTGTCGTTAAAACTATCGCAATAGCTCTTGTTAGCAGCATACTTAACTATTGACATTTTCTATTTTAGAAAACACGTATGAAGGGCAATGCAACACATCAACGTATCCACAATTGTTTGACTCTTTTTTTTCTTGCTCAGTGCCACTTCTAAAGTCACTCCATTGACATTGGCGATATCGCATTATTTCCAAGATCTGTACAATTACCTATCAAGCCATTACATCCAAACAAAATGCATACCTACATTTAATGCATCCCAGCTAGAAAGACCAGACATATTAGGTCGGCTGGTTCTAATCAACGTTTTGTTCCCATAGTTAAGATGAACTCTCGAACTCGGTCCTTCTCGGTTGTCGCACCTACTTTGTGGAACTAAATCCCTGTTAGCGTTAAATCAGTAGGACATTCTGTTTCATTTAGCCGTCATCTAAAAACCTGTTTTTAATATTGCATATCCTTCTTAGCTGTTCCATTCGTCTGTTGACCAATTTTGCCATGAACATGATTATAAGAACCCTTTGGTTTTGTCGTGCCGCTGAGCTCGGAATTTCCGAGGATATTGGCGCTAAAGAAGTGATTTTATTATTATAATTTCACACAGAATGTAAAACATAATGCATGTGTATTGCGGTGGATATAAGGATATAGACAATATTGCACACATACAAATTGGACCAAGAAGCTCTGGAAATGCTGTGTTGACTAGAAGTGACACATGTGACCGTTTCCTCATCGCATGCCGTGTCTGAACCAGCATTTCTTATCAATTGTTACAAAAAATATTCGCAGTATGGATCAATATATTCTCTGGGATATAGGGCACCATCTTCGATCGAATAATTTCTCATAACTTCCTGAGCTGAAACGATGACTTGGCTATTAACGTCACAAATCTGTCGTGCCAACCGAAATGACGTTTCGGCGTCAGTCTGCGACAAGAAGCCATGATTTGATGGCATTGATAGCTTAATGATGTGACATAACAGCCGCAAGATTTGCATACGCCAGGCCGACATGCGATATTTTAAGAGGTCTTTCACAACGACCAAATGAGTTATCGATTCTGGTATTTGTGGTTGTTATCAAAGCGTGTATTTCTCTTGAGAAAGTATGTACTGCTAGCATCCTCGTGCACCAGGGGTCGCTGCTGTTGATTACATCAGTGCCAGCCAGCAGTATCCCCTAACTGATAGCTTTGCGAAACTCTGAATATAAGCTCAACCTACGAAATCGCTCACTACATCAGTGGTTGGCGGCAGGTCAGGTGGTCATAATAAAACTAATTTCAACCAACCGTGGCTCGTGTTACATGCAATGTTTAGGAAGCAATTATTCGAATACACAATACCGCTCAGCTGCTCGTGCTAATGAGCGAACGGATCATTATATATTAGGATTCCTAGAAGTCGTTTATCCGTCTTCAAATTGGGACGGGTATTTGCGCTGCTCTCTCGGGGGACGCAGTCGCGACTGGCGAAGTCAATTACTAGTTTGACTCGGCTAACTTCCGTACTTCGCGTAGGAGATCTGCCAGGGCTGGTTTTGCATGGCAAACAGCCCTGGCTTGCGAGGATGACAGCTAGTTCTAGTCGTTGGTCTGGAAATGTATCCGTATCTATCATTATAACTATGTTTTATTTACAGAAATGTCACTTGCACCCGTTTGCACGGCAGTATGTGCCTGTCAAGAAATCATTGTCGACGACTAGCGCACGAAGCTTTACGCCATCTGTTATTATATAATAATTATCTGCTATTTCAGTAATATGTGCTTCTCCTCATTCTCTTCCTCGCCATCATCCTTCTCCTTCTTCTCTTTCTTCTTCTTCGTTTCCTTCTCTACCTCCTCATTCTCCTCCTCGTTATCATTCTACACCTTCTTCTCTTTCTTCTTCTTCGTTTCGTTCTCTTCCTCCTCATTCTCCTCCTCGTCATCATCCTTCTCCTTCTTCTATTTCTTCTTCTTTGTTTCCTTCTCTACCTCCTCCTCGCCTATTGTTGCCGGTGTAGATGGATGAATAAAGGTAGTTATTGGTATGTCTATCAGGTGGTGTGACACACGATACATCATGGTTATCTTGGCGGTTGTTCTTCGGTGTTTTGGGGATTTCCAGCCAAGGTTCTGGATTATTTCAGTAGGATTACTGATGGTCCTGTTGTTGCCAGTCACGAACGCATGTTACGTTTGCACAATGTAAAGGGAACAGTATGAAATGCTCCTGCACCGTGGCATATGCCATATATATAACGACCATCGGATAACTGCAACAGTTTGACCAAATTCCAACTTGAAAATATACTCTATTGTATTGTAAAATGTTTAAATCACTTATTTCAATACGTGTGTGAGCAGAACGTGTCGATAATAAATATGGGTTGAAAACGCGTCCGAAATTGTACTTTTGGAAAACCAGATTTGTTGTTTTGTGAGAGGAAACATTTCTTGCCATACCACCCATCCCATGGTTGTGTGTTCTCTCGTTTACTACCACAGACGTGCTCGCTATCTGTGCCACATATGGTCACGTGAAAAGGGTTTGCAGATGGCATGTCAATGCAAATGATTATGACGGGTGTCGATACTGCAACATAAGTGTCCGGAGATATATCAAAGTCGCAAGCCCATATAATCCATGCCATCTCATCTTGTCAGTCCCGCCGACTGTAAGCCAATTAAGGTCACTGCCCGACTGCGGCTGTCTTATGCCCGTGTCCTAGCTTCATGCCGGTGCACATCGAGTAGACCCCTGCGCAGATTGTATGCTGCCGACTGAGGTCCAGCAAATGCACATCTAAGTAGAATCTCCCACTTAGAGACGACATTCTGAGTAAACCACTGACGTTAAAAATGTTATTGAGGTGACAAATAGTTACCTTGTATTACCTCTTTTAGATGCATAACACCAAAAGGTTGCCTCTTGTTGTTTCTTTTTAATGATTCTGCACAATTACAATTTTATTAATACGAAATTCACATCGCCAATACAACCACGAAAACATACGACAACACCCCAATTGCGATTAGCCAACCCATAACTAAATGCGTAATGGTCGGACATAATAAATGTCAACATAACATCAGATCAATTTTCACTGCGTGCTCGTCAGTCGTCCCACCACTGCAACGACAACGACAACGACAACGACAACGACAACGACAACGACAACGACAACGACAGGACAATGAGACCGAGAGTGATTCGTTGGCCTCGAGCGCGGAAGAACCTTCATAGCTCTTAAACGTTCATTATATCCGTCAGCTCCCGCCTGATGGACAGATGCGCCAAACTCAATCACGTCTGTCCCGTATCAGCTCAGTTGATCAGCTCAAGTTTAGAGAAACTCGTTGATTACGCTCTGACGCTCCTACTCGCAAACGAGAATTAGAGGCCCGACTTGGGTTGCGCAACTGTCCAATCCGAGCACAGTTTGCTTGTAGTAGGTCTGAACATTGCACACAGTAAAGTGTGTGCGTGCTTGACGTCATACAAAGATGTCTGAACTATGAACAGCAGCTGTTGTGGTCAAAATACTCATGATTATTAATATTCTGCAGTTTAGATCGCAAAACACGTGTAGCGTGTTTATACGTGCACACGTGTAAATATTTGTTTTCAACTTCAGCTGGATGCAAACAATATTTACCATAAATCGCAGAGTGCTTGAGCAAAACATTCATTCACACGCACACGTACAAGCACACGCTCGTACGCGCACAAACACACGTGCACCTAGTAACATGCACGGGCTTACACAGTCCCGTTCACAAACGTGCACTCAATCATGCACTCATGCAAACACTCACTTACGCTTGCACGGATGTAGCTGCACGCACGGAAGGGTAGGTATCTAGCTCATCACGCTTCCCTGAAGCTTCTCTGAAGAGAACGCTAATGTTACCATTTCAATTCGCAATGCTTACGTTGGCTCCTGGAGGAACGGAAATGAGAGGGTCTACCGAGACAAATGCCAGCACTGCCATGGAACCTCATTAGTTTCATTAATCATGGGAAGCAGAAAAACAGTAGGCTGTTGTCTTTGATAATAGCGTCGATGCATCTCGCAGCGAACGAACATTACATCGATTAAAGAGCAATGTACTGTTGTCATTGAAACGGAGCCGAGTGTAATATTTTTCGGAAGATGACATTGCGTTGACCTGGACTGCATGGAACCGCTGGTTGGACCTCGGAAACTCACGGATGGAAACTGTTGGCATTGATAACGGCAGACACGCTAGGCGATGTTGTAGTAGATACCCGTGTATTTTGCGAGGACTTCTGTACTAATATAAGTGTATGACACTATGTTATTTTATTATTTAACCAGCATGTAGTATCCCTATTCTGATCAAGAGTTACTATCTAGATTGGTGTCTCCAGTCTCTGTATGTGTATTTCACAATATCCGTCTCAGTATCTTACAGTCTCTGTCTGCATATCTGTCTGACTGTCTGCCTGTCTGTCTCTCTCTGACTCTCTTTCTCTCTGTCTGTCCTTAACTCTCTCCCAAACACTGTGTCTCTCTCCTTGTCTAAGCATTTCCGAGTATGTATGTTTGTATGTCTGTTTGTCCGACTGCCCGTCTGTCTGTCTGTCTGTCTGTCTGTCTGTCTGTATGTATGTCTGTATGATTGTCTGTCTCTCTGTTTGTTTGTTTGTTTATCTGTCTGTCTGTCTGTCTGTCTGTCTGTCTGTCTGTCTGTCTGTCTGCCTGTCTGTCTGTCTGTCTGTCTGTCTGTCTGTCTGTCTGTCTGTCTGTCTGTCTGTCTGTCTGCCTGTCTGTCTGTCTGTCTGTCTGTCTGTCTGCCTGTCTGTCTGCCTGTCTGTCTGCCTGTCTGTCTGTCTGTCAGTTTGTACGTATGTCGGTCTGTCTGTCTGTCTTCAAGTGTGGTGATGGGTGACTGCGCCCCATGGTCAACTCCTAGCCCTGTCCCTGGTACCAGAACACGGCATAATGTACAGTGAATATTATATCACCAACGGTGTTCTATTCTATTACTTGCCCGTACCGACAGCGGCGACGCCAGCGGTTTCTGTGTCCACTGCGATAAGCCTCAACAGCCAATTAATCGGCGAGGTCGATATTTTAATAGAAGCGGCGACACACGCCACGCGGGCGCCAATCACTGCGTCAGTCGCCGTCCGTGAATTATCGGCCGGGGGAGGCCCGAGGTAGAACACAGCGCGCAAACCAGCATTAGCGTGCACTTAGCCGGGATATAATAGAACGTCCGTATAGGAGTAAAATCGAGTTTCTGCTGTGAAGAGCTGCGCCACCCGGGATATTAACCGAATTCCATCCCGTCAACGGAACGTCCTGATCACGGGGAACTTCTGGTGAATAGAGAATCAGTGGTTATGCGTAGTTGTATCCGCGTTATATTTGTCAAGGCGTAGCAGAAATCCGGTTTCGAGAGTCGCATAATTTTGTGACACGAATGTCGTCTATTACGCAGAGAAATCAGGCAACATTAGTGTTTAAATGGTGCACGTCGGTGTTGGGATATCCTATCATTCACGTCGCGTTAGATGTGACAGGACGGTAAGTCATGTTTTCGTTTGAAATATTGATGTGTAGGATGTTGTGAACGTTAAGGAACAACGCATGCTCGGACGTGGATAATCGTGATGTGACGATAGCAGCCTGCAAGATAGGGATGCATAGGACGAACTGTTTATGTTGGATGGTTTAGTAATGTTTAGTAGTGTACCTGGAAATAACAACACGTGGGACTGTGTTGTATCAGGTAAGCACACGCACACACAAAAATGTTCACACGCTCGCACACGCGCGCGCGCACTCGCGTTCGCAGGTACTCAGTCTCACGCACGCACGCATGCACGCACGCACGAACGCACACAAATATACATGCGCATGCACGCACATACTATCACACACACACACGCGCGCGCGCGCATACACACACACACACGCACCACAAACACACACGGCGCGCGCGATATGGTCAGAACACATTATAGCGAATGTCACTGGCAACTATAATTATAGTCTAACCGTTTCAAAATGAAATGTTACTCTCAATGGAAACCAGATTATATTTTCGCATTCGCTGTAATATGTAGAAAACAAAAGTGTCTGCAATAGTCCCTATTGTGCATGACAATGGCGATTTCGTAATTTATACAGGTTACCGCGTAATACATCCTCGGCGAGTCATCTTAATGATGTCGTCTATATTCATAACGTCTCTTAATATTCCTTTGACGAGTGCCTTATTCTATAAACATTACGCATGGACGATGCAGTAGGCGCATGTTCGCCCAAAATAATAAACACAACATTCGGACGGCGTAGGCACGTTAGGGACGAATGTAGGCAGACGGTCGTTTCAGGAATAGAACTTGCAACTATTCTTGTTGAATGACTTTACAACACTCCGCATTCTACGGGCATATTGGATTCGTTTGTTTGGAACCTAACTGTACTGAAAGTGACGTTGCACCAACTATACTTTCCAACTCGTCTTACAGTGTTCGGCTTTACCATGCATGTTTTTCTGTGAAATTTCACTTTGAAGAGGTTGGTTTCAAAACCAGACATATCCATTTATGCAAATGTTTGAGTGAACCCCTTTATATTAAGTCAATATTGGCAATAAACCCATACTATTTATGCTATATCAGCGTTTAATTTCATCGTCGTGTGTAGCAATGCACAAGTAAAATTCGACCCAGTCACAACCAAAGTCATAGCAATTGCAGATTACTTTACAATAATAATTATTAAAATACTAACGAGGCCATAACGAGGTAAGGAAAATGTGAGGGTTTTACAAAGAGTCGGTGCGTCTAGCGAAAGAGCACCAATCTTGAACAAACTCCAGAACAGAACTAAAAAGTAAATGTGTATGTTCTTAATCGCAGGAGAGATTTGTGCAGGCAGCTATGTCGGATTCTGAGATGTAATGAATGATGTCTCGTGTTGCAGACACTGGAGCATTTGTGACACTGGGGTGAATCGAGAAAGATGCCTGTGATGGAGATGCCACCAGACATGGTAGTCGAAGCCACGGCCGACATATTCGGCCCATTGTGCTTCTGCTTGGAGGCGATAATCGTCGTCATCAACATATTTCCCATAGCGACAGCGTACGTATGGAAGTCCTCCCATGACCGACTCGCCATCGATGAACTGATAGTCGCCCTCAGCATCACGGACATCCTCTCCGTGCTCGTGCCCAGTCCGTTGGCTCTCATGTCGTACTTCACGAGTCAGTGGTACGGCGGAGTGAGGACCTGCAACATGTTCCAGTTGACGACGACGTGGTTCCAGCTGGCGTCTATGGCCCTCGTCACGTTCATGTGCATAGACCGTATGTTGGTGCTGCGGTTGGTGACCGGAAGCGGTAAGCCGTGCACCGGAAGTACCGGTCAAACTCGCGTCCGCGCGTGCGTACTGGCGGCGTACGTTTGCTCGCTCGTGCTGGTGGTTCTGCCGGTGTTCGGACTTGCCCCGCCGGCGTTGTCTGCGTCCGGGAAGTCCTGCAAACCGTGGCTGGTCGCCACACCACACACGCGCAAGGAACACACGTTCTATATATGTTTCCTGTTGGTTGGTTATACGAACCTTCTCGTTGCTCTCGCGGTGTGTGGCGCAGTACTTGTGGCGCTGTGGCGCTTCTGGCACCAGTTCGAGCAGACGAACAGTTTAGCTACCAGGAGGAATGAAGCGATGTTGCAGGTATGTTAGAGGTTACCGAAAAGCATACGCATAAGTCAAATGTGAAGCAGTCGATAGGAGGCTAATCATCATATGTCACACTGTCACATGACATACACGCACTTTCGCACGCGCAGACGCACGCATACGTGTGTGTGTGTGTGCGCGCGCGTGCGTGCGTGCGTATGTGTTTATGTGTGTGTGCCCGCGTGTCTCCGTGTGCGTGCGTGCGGGCGTGCATGCGTGCGTGCGTGCATACGTAAGACTCGTGAAGTAGGACATGCAGTTATGGATGGTATCGTGTCTAAATTTGATTAGAATCATGGTCGCGTTTGTGAAGTTGTTTTACGTCTATCGCTTTCACAAAATTATGATGTCTAAAGCAGGGGAATAATCAGTTGTATTACCCTGTCGAATAATCTCCAACTCCCGACGAAAACTCTTTACATAAGCCAATCGACGTGATAATCAGTTGAGACAATCAACTCGGCCAGACGTCCATTTTTATAATCAAGTTGCAAAGTAGTGACCTAATCAACGACGGCGCTGACGGTGAGTTGCTAGACACTAAATGTCATGACACGTCTCAACTCTCATTTGCAGGTTGACCGAAGAAGTGTGATGGAGTTTACGGCTATGACGTCAACCGTGACTCTGACGTTTTACGCCGCTTGGCTTCCAACTCTGGTGCGATTCAAATTACATATGTTTGTTTTTAATCCATATATGATATTTTGGTGAATAGCAGTTTTGTTTTTGAAATTGTTGCCATTTATCAGACAATTGTAAAACTGGTAAATTTCCTGCCGTCTTTGTCTGATCATAATTAGACGACAATAACAATTCTACCGAGTAGTTTTAGAGTAACTTTTGAATGAACACAGATGATTCACAATTTTTATTTTGCGTAGGAAACAATTATAAAATTAGCAGTGCTTGAGAAGAAAATGCGGAAATTGTTTAACTACTCGTTGTGTTTGTAAACAAACTGGTTTCCAAAATTTAGTCGCGAAAGAAGTTACACTGTTATCAGTTACACGATGTAGCCTACCGTAAATTAAAGACGTGCATTTAATTAAATTCGTTGTTCAAGATTCATTTGTTACAGCTACATATTACCGGTCTACTTCTTCCACAATACAATGTTTTACGATAATGCCGTTAGTAATTTTTGGCCTTACATATGTAGCGCTGGAAACCGCGTAGGAAAAATCATTCATGGCGCATAGTCCATTTGGAGCACGGGTTGTGGCTGCAGCAAACGCAGCGGCGGTAATGTGTTTTTTTGTAGATCGAGACTTTTCGATTTGTGAGTCTAATTACTATCGCAGTAAAAAGAAAGCATATCGCCTTCGCCATACAGTCTGACTTACGATATATCTAAAATTGAATCCCGTGCAAATGGGTTACCAAGAGCGATTGTTTTCATGAATATATACGATGTCAGTCGACAGAAAATCATGGGTGGAAATTTCATTTTAAACAGATTGCAGCCATTTCGTCACATACAAGTTTCGCATATCTTAATAAATGCGTCGCCTAAAACCATAACTTTGGTGGCAACATATAGGTTACAAAGGTTAAAAGTTTTTCATATATGTTCCTTTTGACCGACATTTTGAATGAATCCGCTATTTTTCAAGATGGCTGTCGTCAGAACCAATAATATTTCAACATATATCTTGTTAATTACGTCAAATAACACAATAGTTAGAATGACAGTGTATACACAAGTTTGTGGTTAGCGACTTTTATGAAAAAATATCATCGAAGGTGCCTTTTATCACCATATCTTAAGACTTACATCACGTAGAGCCATCAAGTTGATGTCGAAATATATGCGACGATTGCAGACATGTCGCTGTTATCCTTCTCCGACTTTCATATCCACCGTTTACACCATACCATGTGGGCGCCAGAAATTCCCCAGTGTGACCCCATGGGCAAAGTAATTTCAAACATTATTGTATTGACTTGTTCTTGCTTACCCCATAAATTAATGCCAAGGATTTCCGAAGCTTTGGCACAACCTGGTGACACTCACCCCCAGTCAGTGCATGAAAGACAGGCAGTGCATTGCACTGTCGACACTTAGCAGATGTGTGCAATAACATTGGTAAAAAATAACTTCTCTTTACCGATCGCTAGCAGAAGACACTCGCAGCCAATTTCGCTAGCAACGCTGACAGCTCGCAGCGCAACGATAGTGTCAACAGTTTTTTTATGACGATCTTCTTTTCCCTGTTTGACACCATCTGCAGCATGCAGAAGAATCCGAATGTCAGCTTCTTGTTTTCGTGTACGCGATGACAGGCGATCAATGTTCGTTGTCTACGATACCTTAACAAGTGAATTTGTTTTGTTTTGTTGTCTCTCACTCATTGATCTCAGGAATAATGGCTGCTGGATAGGTAACTGTTTTTTTCTCCGTGTGCCCTTCCCTCTTTTTTCTGTGGCTTTCTTGAGGCTGTCACCTACACAATGAAGACATGTTGAACACGAAAGAGCTAGGTGTTGTCACGGAGAGTTTCTTGGTTAACGATGGTCATTAGTCCTTCCTTCTGCGCGCATACACAGTCCAACTGTGAGGCAGCAGATCTCATAACCAGTGAAGCAGGTCAGATTTTGCACCGAGCCTATAGTGGCCGTTGTCTGACAGCGACGGAGGGAATCATTATCGGGCTGACAAAAATTGATTGTCGATGTCAATTATGCGTGCACGACACAATGTTGAAACCAAGAGAACATCTGTAGTCTGCCAGGGAGTAAAGTGTAAAGTTCTTTGAGCAGTACTGAGGAATGCATACTGCGCTATATAAGAACTTACCTTTATTTTAAAAATGACCGATATATAAATATCGGCGAAAGTCATATGTCATCAATCTTAAATCACTTAACACAAACCAATGCATTTGCACACACATTGCGGCTCAGTGTAACGTAGTTGTTAAGATATGACGACATTGGTTCTAACGAACACCATAATTTAAAATGGCGGATGCCAATGCCGGAGAAGGTCAAAAGTAAAATATTTGAAACCTATGACACAAAAACCTATTTAATGTATCACAATTGCGTTTCTTTGTGAAATAGTTAGTAAGATATGCGGAGATTGGATTATATAGCTATTTTTCTTAAATGGCTGCAATTAAAAACACACACCACAGTAACAGAAAGATAAGAACATATACAATTAATATTATCGTTCACATTACACAATACCTAACGTTGTACGTCTGTGTGCGGCGTAATAAGAGCGTTGTTTTTTATACGACTATCATTGTTCCAAGGTGTTGACGACGCTACAGAAGTGTGGGCGGACAGTTCCCAGTCAAGCAATGCAGTACGGCCTCCTGAGCACGACTTTAACCGGTTTGATCAACCCCATTATATACGCCGCCTTCTCCCCCGCTTACCGCCGCGGCTACTGTTGCTCTGTCGGCGCCGTCTCAAGGTTCTTCTTCGGTTGCCCCTTGACCCGGGCTCAGATCATCAGAGGTATCTGAGTGTGTGTGTGTGTGTGTGTGTGTGTGTGTGTGTGTGTGTGTGTGTGTGTGTGTGTGTGCGCGTGTGTGTGTGTGCGCATGCGTGCGAATGCGTGCGTGTCTGTCTGTGTGTTTCCGTGCGAGCGTGCGTGCATGCGCGCGCGCGTGCGTGTGTGTGAGTTTGTGTGTGTATGTGTGGATGTGTGTGCGCGGGCGCGCATGTGTGTGTGATTGATTGTGTGTGCGTGTGTGCGTGCGTACCTGTGTACGTTCTCGCGAGGGCGGGCAGGGCGGGCAGGGCGGGCAGGGCGGGCGGGCGGGCGGGCGGGCGGGCGGGCGGGCGGGCGGGCGGGCGGGCGGGCGGGCGGGCGGGCGGGCGGGCGGGCGGGCGGGCGACAGACATACATGAATGGTTGAAGGGCATTGCACCCTTTTAACTTAACATTCGAAACAGTTTCTCCGATTGCTTCTTGTCATTAAAGTGATCTGTTCCAGCCACGACACCTGGCGGCAGCGCAGCATCGTTCGCGGCGCTCCTATCTTCACGTATCAGCGACGTCAGCGACACAGCGTCAGTGGGTCGCTTGTCAAACTCACAATCACACTCGAGTGACGTAGTTCTGTTGGGGGCTGGCGCGCGCATTCCCGCAGTGACTGACGCATACGGCCGCGTGCATGTCTCAGATATCGACGCCTCGCCTAGCGTACGCGATGACGTCACTGCATGTGCCTACCGCCTCACTGCGGCTGCGCTGTACAGAGACTTTTATGGCTCAGAGCTAAGTATGGTATCGGACGATGGCAAAAAGGCAAAACGAGGCGCGACTGAAGGCGATGAGGAATACAATGACGAATATGCTGAGCAAGGCAACCGTCTGATTCATACGGTGACCGTTGAAGAAAGTGCCATATAAAGAGAAAAGCAGCTCTTTGCACTGACATCTGGGCGATGATTGGCCTATATTTACAACGCTTGAAACCGATTCCATATTATGTATTATGTTCCCATAAGTATTACACGTACAAGCAATAAGCCCACATGCATGACAATTGACCTTATCACCAGTTCCACAACTTGCATATAAACATGAAGATATCACACAGTCGTTTATTCGTTTTATATGCAATAATGTTTCAGTTGCGCGTACTATTTTGGTATGGAACTGTTTTAAATCAGTTCTCAGTTGCTGTGATACAAAAACGGCAGCAGCAGCAGCAACAACACTGGCGACGTCATGGTTATCAATAAATAGACCACTTAGCTTCCAGTCCACTTTTAATATTACAATCAAATTGTAGCAGTGGTGATATAGTGAGTGTCCACTTCATTGTTGTTCTCACTTGAACAGGTTTGAAGAAAGAATAGGGTTTCAAGAATGCCAGATGTCGTAAATAGACTAAAATTGTTATAAAGAATATAAATATCGTATTGAATGAATGAACATTTATCATGAGCAAGCTTACATGATTGTTGTGTTTGTCGTTTAGGCACTGTTTTGTATTGTATCAAGTTGACAACCACCTGTCAACTTGATACAATACAAAACAGTGCCTAAACGACAAACACAACAATCATGTAAGCTTGCTCACACTACACACATGCATACATATTATGTTTTTTTGTTATTTGTTTTTTTCTTCTTCTTTTTCTGGAAGAATTTTATTAGGTGATGTATTGATTCAGTTAAAGTTTTATTGGAAAAGGTGGCTCCTCGATAGCGACTACCATAGTCTTAGAGGAGTCTCCTGAACCTACTTTGTCTGGGTCAAATAAAATAAAATTCTTCTTCTTCTTCTTCTATTCAACAACAACAACAACAACAACATAATACGTGCACAGTATGGTGTGCTGTTGCTGCTGCTGAAAGGAAATAGCTGAAGTCATAGACTTATATGTTGCTAAGCCCTTCTCAAACTAAAAAAATATAGTATTGTATAACACACTAATATTGCTACACATAAACGACGGCGTTACCGATTGTGGTTACAAATGTAACATAATACAGAAACTTCAAAATAAACTCATTATTATATATTAATGTAAGAAAATATAAAACACACACTGAACCACTGTTTAAAAGTCTTAAATAATTAAAAATAGAACACATATTAAAATCGCAAGAACTAAAATTGTATTATCAATTCGTGTATAACAAACTCTCTGTTTATCTTCAAAATGTGCCGCTTCATCAGAACAACACCATTCACAATTTCAACACACGTGGACAATACAATATACATACAATCAGGGTATAACAAGAATTTGCAAAACAAAATCTCAGATACACCTTGCAGCATACTACCAATAATGCATCTGATTTAATAACAAATAAAATCTACACTCTCAACATACACGGGTTTGCAATGTATGTTAAACATCATTATTTGCAGACTTATTTACCTGTTTGTACATTACGAAATTGTTACATTTGTCATTATGAGTGAAACACAAATATGAAAACATTTTTATGTGTACCTCTTTGGATGAAAATCAAATATCCTAAAATCACGTATAATGTCTTGTTCTAAGCTTTGTCTGACTTACTCTGACTCTGTTAACCGATTTATGTAACAATTTTTTATACACCAGGATTTGTCATCAATATAACTGATGGCTCCCATGAGAGCGGCTTTTGTTGTCTTAGTGGGAGTCTCCCTGACCCACAAGTGATACTTTGTATACCACGTGATTACTATATATTGCTTTTACATACTCACTTATTGAGTGATACGTGTATGGGTCTTAATAAAGAACTTAGGCGAATACGACATAGGCGAGGTTCACCGTATATGCTGTAAATATTGAACTGCCTAAATTAACTCCACACAGTTAGACGGTCAAGTTAGTATCGATCGGCTGCGTCAACAACCAAATACTGCTCTCTGCCAACAGGCCCAGCACTGGCTAATCATACAATGGAGGCAGTGCCATAATTGACGGAAAACCTAGGCGTTTATTCATTGCCCCTGCCAACATGCAATACTTACAGACAGTTCATTGCCCTTGTCGACGCCCAGCACGTACAGACAATTCATTGCTACTATCGAAACCCAGCACGTACAGACAGTTCATTGCCCCTGTCAACACCAGGAACTTACATACAGTTCACTGCC